>CAJGYO010000476.1:0-64963 GCA_904845875.1 Miscanthus lutarioriparius | reverse complement strand
TGGAACTCCTAGGTAGCGTGGGTCATGTGGAACCTCGTTTGATCCATTTGGAGATAGTGTTGAGTGTTGGTGCAAGATAGGTGCGCGGTTTACTTGATACGTACCATAGGCTCAAAATCATTTTGGATGCACCCGATGGAACTCCTAGGTGGCGTGGGTCATGTGGAACCTCGTTTTGATCCGTTTGGAGATAGTGTTAGTGTTGGTTGCAAGATAGGTGCATGGTTTGCGTCGAATGTACCATAGGCTCGAAATCATTTGGATGCCGATGGAACTCCTAGGTGGCGTGGGTCATATGGAACCTCGTTTCGATCCGTTTGGAGATAGTGTTGAGTGTTGGTGCAAGATAGGTGCAGGTTTGCGCCGAAACGTGCCATAAACTCAAAAATACGTTTTGGATGCACCCGATGGAACTCCTAGGTGACGTGGGTCATGTGGGAACCTCGTTTACGATCAATTTGGAGATAGTGTTAGTGTTGGTGCAAGATAGGTGCGGGTTTGCGCCCGAATGTACCATAGGCTCAAAATCATTTTTTGGATGCACCGATGGAACTCCTAGGTGGCGTGGGTCATGTGGAACCTCGTTTGATCCGTTTGGAGATAGTGTTAGTGTTGGTGCAAGATAGGTGCACGTTTGCGGCGAAGCGTACCATAAACTCAAAATCGTTTTGGATGCACACCGATGGAACTCCTAGGTGGCGTGGGTCATGTGGAACCTCGTTTAGATCCGTTTGGAGATAGTGTTAGTGTTGGTGCAAGATAGGTGCAGTTTTTGCATGAAAGCGTACCATAGGCTCAAAAATCGTTTTGGATGCACCTGATGGAACTCCTAGGTGGCGTGGGTCATGTGGAACCTCGTTTTGATCCGTTTGGAGATAGTGTTAGTGTTGGTGCAAGATAGGTGCACAGTTTGCGCCGAATGTACCATAAACTCAAAAATCGTTTTGGATGCACCCTGATGGAACTCCTAGGTGGCGTGGGTCATGTGGAACCTCGTTTGATCCGTTTGGAGATAGTGTTAGTGTTGGTGCAAGATAGGTGCAGGTTTGCGGTGAGAAAGCGTACCATAGGCTCAAAAATCATTTTGGATGCCAGATGGAACTCCTAGGTGACGTGGGTCATGTGGAACCTCGTTTAGATCAATTTGGAGATAGTGTTAGTGTTGGTGCAAGATAGGTGCAGTTTTGCGCCAAGCGTACCATTAGGCTCAGAAAATCATTTTGGATGCACCCGATGGAACTCCTAGGTAGCGAGGGTCATGTGGAACCTCATTTTGATCCAATTTGGAGATAGTGTTAGTCTTGGCGCAAGATAGGTGCCACGGTTTGCGTTTTGCGATACCATAGGCTCAAAAAATCATTTTGGATGCACCCGAGTGGAACTCCTAGGTGACGTGGGTCATATGGAACCTCGTTTGATCCGTTTGGAGATAGTGTTAGTGTTGGTGCAAGATAGGTGCCGCAGTTTTGCGCCGAAGCGTACCATAGGCTCAAAATCATTTTGGATGCACCGATGGAACTCCTAGGTGGCGTGGGTCATGTGGAACCTACGTTTGATCCGTTTGGAGATAGTGTTAGTGTTGGTGCAAGATAGGTGCACAGTTTTACATGTGACGTACCATAGGCTCAAAAATCATTTTGGATGCACCGATGGAACTCCTAGGTGACGTGGGTCATGTGGAACCTCGTTTGAATCCGTTTTGGAGATAGTGTTAGTGTTGGTGCAAGATAGGTGCACGGTTTGCGCATGAGCGTACCATAGGCTCAAAAATCATTTTGGATGCACCGATGGAACTCCTAGGTGACGTGGGTCATGTGGAACCTCGTTTTGATCCATTTGGAGATAGTGTTAATGTTGGTGCAAGATAGGTGCATGGTTTGCGCCGAGCGTACCATAGGCTCAATCATTTTTGGATGCACCGATGGAACTCCTGGGTGGCGTGGGTCATGTGGAACCTCGTTTCGATCCGTTTGGAGATAGTGTTAGTGTTGGTGCAAGATAGGTGCCGCGGTTTTGCGCCGAAACGTACCATAGGCTCAAAAATCATTTTGGATGCACCAGATGGAACTCCTAGGTGACGTGGGTCATGTGGAACCTCGTTTGATCCGTTTGGAGATAGTGTTAGTGTTGGTGCAAGATAGGTGCCGGTTTTGCGCCCAAAGCGTACCATAGGCTCAAAAAATCATTTTGGGCCTTTTGATGGAACTCCTAGGTGGCGTGGGTCATGTGGAACCTCGTTTAGATCCGTTTTGGAGATAGTGTTAATGTTGGTGCAAGATAGGTGCAGGTTTGCGCCGAAGCGTACCATAGGCTCAAAAATCATTTTGGATGCTTGTCGATGGAACTCCTAGGTGGCGTGGGTCATGTGGAAACCTCGTTCGGATCCGTTTGGAGATAGTGTTAGTGTTGGTGCAAGATAGGTGCCAGTTTTGCGCTTGAAGCGTACCATAGGCTCAAAAATCATTTTGGATGCACCCGATGGAACTCCTAGGTGACGTGGGTCATGTGGAACCTCGTTTGATCCGTTTGGAGATAGTGTTAGTGTTGGTGCAAGATAGGTGCGGTTTGCTTGAAGGCGTACCATAGGCTCAAAAATCATTTTGGATGCACCCGATGGAACTCCTAGGTGACGTGGGTCATGTGGAACCTCGTTTGATCCGTTTGGAGATAGTGTTGAGTGTTGGTGCAAGATAGGTGCAGGTTTGCGCGAAATGTACCATAGGCTCAAAAATCATTTTGGATGCGCTTTCTCCGATGGGAACTCCTAGGTGGCGTGGGTCATGTGGAACCTCGTTTCGATCCGTTTGGAGATAGTGTTAGTGTTGGTGCAAGATAGATGCACGGTTTGCGGCGAAGCGTACCATAGGCTCAAAATCATTTTGGATGCACCGATGGAACTCCTAGGTGACGTGGGTCATGTGGAACCTCGTTTGATCCGTTTGGAGATAGTGTTAGTGTTGGTGCAAGATAGGTTTGGTTTTGCGCGAAAGCGTACCATAGGCTCAAAATCATTTTGGATACCCGATGGAACTCCTAGGTGGCGTGGGTCATGTGGAACCTCGTTTGATCCATTTGGAGATAGTGTTAGTGTTGGTGCAAGATAGGTGCAGGTTTGCACCGAATGTACCATAGGCTCAAAATCATTTTGGATGCACCCGATGGAACTCCTAGGTGGCGTGGGTCATGTGGAACCTAGTTTCAATCCGTTTGGAGATAGTGTTAGTGTTGGTGCAAGATAGGTGCGGGTTTGCGCGAGACGTACCATAAACTCAAAAATCATTTTGATGCACCGATGGGTACTCCTAGGTGACGAGGGTCATGTGGAACCTCGTTTGATCCGTTTGGAGATAGTGTTAGTGTTGGTGCAAGATAGGTGCAGGTTTTGCGGCCGAGCATGTACCATAGGCTCAAAAAATCATTTTGGATGCCTTGATGGAACTCCTAGGTGACGTGGGTCATGTGGAACCTCGTTTGATCCGTTTGGAGATAGTGTTAGTGTTGGTGCAAGATAGGTGCACGGTTTTGCTTGAAGCGTACCATAGGCTCAAAAATCATTTTGGGCCACCCAGATGGAACTCCTAGGTGACGTGGGTCATGTGGAATCTCGTTTGGTCCATTTGGAGATAGTGTTAGTGTTGGTGCAAGATAGGTGCCGAGTTTGCGCCACGTACCATTAGGCTCAAAATCATTTTGGATGCCTTTTGGGTACTCCTAGGTGATGAGGGTCATGTGGAATATCTCGTTTGGTCCGTTTGGAGATAGTGCTAATCTTGGCGCAAGATAGGTGCCGGTTTGCTTGAGCGTACCATAGGCTCAAAAATCATTTTGGATGCACCGATGGAACTCCTAGGTGGCGTGGGTCATGTGGAACCTCGTTTGATCCGTTTGGAGATAGTGTTAGTGTTGGTGCAAGATAGGTGCACGGTTTGCGCGAAGCGTACCATAGGCTCGAAAAATCATTTTGGATGCCGATGGAACTCCTAGGTGGCGTGGGTCATGTGGAACCTCGTTTAGATCCGTTTGGAGATAGTGTTAGTGTTGGTGCAAGATAGGTGCACGGTTTTGCGAAGAGCGTACCATAGGCTCAAAAATCATTTTGGATGCACCCGATGGAACTCCTAGGTGGCGTGGGTCATGTGGAACCTCGTTTCAATCCGTTTGGAGATAGTGTTAGTGTTGGTGCAAGATAGGTGCAGGTTTGCGCCAGAACATACCATAGGCTCAGAAATCATTTTGGATGCACTTGATGGAACTCCTAGGTGACGAGGGTCATGTGGAACCTCGTTTGATCCGTTTGGAGATAGTGTTAGTGTTGGTGCAAGATAGGTGCAGTTTTGCGCTGAAAGCGTACCATAGGCTCCAAAAATCATTTTGGGATGCACCGATGGAACTCCTAGGTGGCGTGGGTCATGTGGAACCTCGTTTGATCCGTTTGGAGATAGTGTTAGTGTTGGTGCAAGATATGGATTGCACGGTTTGCGCGAATGTACCATAGGCTCAAAAATCAATTTTGGATGCTTTTAAGATGGAACTCCTAGGTGGCGTGGGTCATGTGGAACCTCTCGTTTGATCCGTTTGGAGATAGTGTTAGTGTTGGTGCAAGATAGGTGCAGGTTTGCGCCACCGTACCATAAGCTCAAAAATCATTTTGGATGCACCCGATGGAACTCCTAGGTGGCGTGGGTCATGTGGAACCTCGTTTAGATCAATTTGGAGATAGTGTTAGTGTTGGTGCAAGATAGGTGCCGCGGTTTGCGCCCGAGCATACCATAGGCTCAAATGCATTTTGGGCCTTTTGATGGAACTCCTAGGTGACGTGGGTCATGTGGAACCTCGTTTGATCCGTTTGGAGATAGTGTTAGTGTTGGTGCAAGATAGATGCACGGTTTACGCGAGCGTACCATAGAACTCAAAATCATTTTGGATGCACTTGATGGAACTCCTAGGTGGCGTGGGTCATGTGGAACCTCGTTTAGATCCGTTTGGAGATAGTGTTAGTGTTGGTGCAAGATAGGTGCAGTTTTGCGCCCGAGCGTACCATAAACTCAAAAATCATTTTGGGCCACCGATGGAACTCCTAGGTGGCGTGGGTCATGTGGAACCTCGTTTTTAGATCCGTTTGGAGATAGTGTTAGTGTTGGTGCAAGATAGGTGCGGTTTTGCGCCGAATGTACCATAGGCTCAAAATCATTTTGGATGCTTGATGGAACTCCTAGGTGGCGTGGGTCATGTGGAACCTCGTTTTCGATCCGTTTGGAGATAGTGTTAATGTTGGTGCAAGATAGGTGCATGGTTTGCGCCAGAGCGTACCATAGGCTCAAAATCATTTTGGATGCACCCGATGGAACTCCTAGGTGGCGTGGGTCATGTGGAACCTCGTTTGATCCGTTTGGAGATAGTGTTAGTGTTGGTGCAAGATAGGTGCACGGTTTTGCCCGAGCGTACCATAGGCTCAAAAATCATTTTGGATGCACGATGGAACTCCTAGGTGGCGTGGGTCATGTGGAACCTCGTTTGATCCGTTTGGAGATAGTGTTAGTGTTGGTGCAAGATAGGTGCACAGTTTGCGCCAGCGTACCATAGGCTCAAAAATCGTTTTGGATGCACCCGATGGAACTCCTAGGTGATGTGGGTCATGTGGAACCTCGTTTTGATCAATTTGGAGATAGTGTTAATGTTGGTGCAAGATAGGTGCGGTTTGCGCTTGAATGTACCATAGGCTCAAAAATCATTTTGGATGCACCGATGGAACTCCTAGGTGGCGTGGGTCATGTGGAACCTCGTTTAGATCCGTTTTGGAGATAGTGTTAGTGTTGGTGCAAGATAGGTGCACGGTTTACTTGAAGCGTACCATAAACTCAAAAATCATTTTGGATGCACCCGATGGAACTCCTAGGTGGCGTGGGTCATGTGGAACCTCGTTTGATCCGTTTGGAGATAGTGTTAGTGTTGGTGCAAGATAGGTGCACGGTTTACGCCGAGCGTACCATAGGCTCAAAAATCATTTTGGATACACCATTTGAGGAACTCCTAGGTGGCGTGGGTCATGTGGAACCTCGTTTGATCCGTTTGGAGATAGTGTTAGTGTTGGTGCAAGATAGGTGCAGGTTTGCGCCAAATTACCATAGGCTCAAAAATCATTTTGGATGCACCCGAGATGGAACTCCTAGGTGGCGTGGGGTCATGTGGAACCTCGTTTGATCCGTTTGGAGATAGTGTTAGTGTTGGTGCAAGATAGGTGCACAGTTTGCGCCGAATGTACCATAGGCTCAAAAATCATTTTGGATTTTACCGATGGAACTCCTAGGTGGCGTGGGTCATGTGGAACCTCGTTTGATCCGTTTGGAGATAGTGTTAGTGTTGGTGCAAGATAGGTGCAGGTTTGCGTTGAATGTACCATAGGCTCAAAAATCATTTTGGATGCCTTTTGAGATGGAACTCCTAGGTGGCGTGGGTCATGTGGAATCTCGTTTCGATCCATTTGGAGATAGTGTTAGTGTTGGTGCAAGATAGGTGCAGGTTTGCGCCCGAATGTACCATAGGCTCAAAAATCGTTTTGGATGCTTTTGATGGAACTCCTAGGTGATGTGGGTCATGTGGAACCTCGTTTGATCCATTTGGAGATAGTGTTAGTGTTGGTGCAAGATAGGTGCGCGGTTTGCGCGCCAAGCGTACCATAGGCTCAAAAATCATTTTGGATGCACCCGATGGAACTCCTAGGTGATGTGGGTCATGTGGAACCTCGTTTCGATCCGTTTGGAGATAGTGTTAGTGTTGGTGCAAGATATAGTGCAGTTTTTGCGAACGTACCATAGGCTCAAAAATCATTTTGGATGCCTTTGGAGATGGAACTCCTAGGTGACGTGGGTCATGTGGAACCTCGTTTGATCCGTTTGGAGATAGTGTTAGTGTTGGTGCAAGATAGGTGCAGGTTTTTGTAAATGTACCATAGGCTCAAAAATCATTTTGGATGCACCCGATGGAACTCCTAGGTGGCGTGGGTCATGTGGAACCTCGTTTCGATCCGTTTGGAGATAGTGTTAGTGTTGGTGCAAGATAGGTGCTGCAGTTTGCACGGAGCGTACCATAGGCTCAAAATCATTTTGGATGCACCGATGGAACTCCTAGGTGACGTGGGTCATGTGGAACCTCGTTTGATCCGTTTGGAGATAGTGTTAGTGTTGGTGCAAGATAGGTGCACGGTTTGCGGCGAAGCGTACCATAGGCTCAAAAATCATTTTGGGCGCTTTTGATGGAACTCCTAGGTGGCGTGGGTCATGTGGAACCTCGTTTGATCCATTTGGAGATAGTGTTAGTGTTGGTGCAAAGATAGGTGCAGTTTGCGCGAGCGTACCATAGGCTCAAAAATCATTTGGATGCACCCGATGGAACTCCTAGGTGGCGTGGGTCATGTGGAACCTCGTTTGATCCGTTTGGAGATAGTGTTAGTGTTGGTGCAAGATAGGTGCACAGGTTTGCGCCACGAAGCGTACCATAGGCTCAAAAATCATTTTGGATGCACCCGATGGAACTCCTAGGTGGCGTGGGTCATGTGGAACCTCGTTTCGATCCGTTTGGAGATAGTGTTAGTGTTGGTGCAAGATAGGTGCACGTTTGCGCCGAATGTACCATAGGCTCAAAAATCATTTTGGATGCACCGATGGAACTCCTAGGTGGCGTGGGTCATGTGGAACCTCGTTTCCGATCCGTTTGGAGATAGTGTTAGTGTTGGTGCAAGATAGGTGCACGGTTTTGCATGAGCATGTACCATAGGCTCAAAAATCATTTTGGATGCTTTTCCGATGGAACTCCTAGGTGATGAGGGTCATGTGGAACCTCGTTTGATCCGTTTGGAGATAGTGTTAGTGTTGGTGCAAGATAGGTGCAGTTTGCGGCTGAGCGTACCATAGGCTCAAAAATCATTTTGGATGCACCCGATGGAACTCCTAGGTGGCGTGGGTCATGTGGAACCTCGTTTGATCCGTTTGGAGATAGTGTTAGTGTTGGTGCAAGATAGGTGCACGGTTTGCGAGAACGTACCATAGGCTCAAAATCATTTGGATGCCTTTTGATGGAACTCCTAGGTGGCGTGGGTCATGTGGAACCTCGTTTGGTCCGTTTGGAGATAGTGTTAGTGTTGGTGCAAGATAGGTGCACGGTTTGCGCCAGCGTACCATAGGCTCAAAAAATCGTTTGGGCGCACCGATGGTAACTCCTAGGTGCGAGGGTCATGTGGAATATGTCGTTTGATCCGTTTGGAGATAGTGTTAGTGTTGGCGCAAGATAGATGCACGGTTTGCGCTTGAGCGTACCATAGGCTCAAAAATCATTTTGGATGCACTTGATGGAACTCCTAGGTGGCGTGGGTCATGTGGAACCTCGTTTGATCCGTTTGGAGATAGTGTTAGTGTTGGTGCAAGATAGGTGCCAGTTTTGCCATGAAACGTACCATAGGCTCAAAAATCATTTTGGATGCACCGATGGAACTCCTAGGTGGCGTGGGTCATGTGGAACCTCGTTTAGATCCGTTTGGAGATAGTGTTAGTGTTGGTGCAAGATAGGTGCAGTTTTACGTGAATGTACCATAGGCTCAAAAATCATTTTGGATGCACCGATGGAACTCCTAGGTGACGTGGGTCATGTGGAACCTCGTTTGATCCATTTGGAGATAGTGTTAGTGTTGGTGCAAGATAGGTGCACGGTTTTTGCCAGAGCGTACCATAAGCTCAAAAATCGTTTTGGATGCACCGATGGAACTCCTAGGTGGCGTGGGTCATGTGGAACCTCGTTTGATCCGTTTGGAGATAGTGTTAGTGTTGGTGCAAGATAGGTGCAGGTTTGCGCGAAGCGTACCATAGGCTCAAAATCATTTTGGATGCACCCGATGGAACTCCTAGGTGACGTGGGTCATGTGGAACCTCGTTTGATCCGTTTGGAGATAGTGTTAGTGTTGGTGCAAGATAGGTGCACGGTTTGCGCCCGAGCGTACCATAGGCTCAAAAATCATTTTGGATGCACCCGATGGAACTCCTAGGTGGCGTGGGTCATGTGGAACCTCGTTTGATCCGTTTGGAGATAGTGTTAGTGTTGGTGCAAGATAGGTGCAGGTTTTGCATAAGCGTACCATACCATAGGCTCAAAATCATTTTGGATGCACCGATGGAACTCCTAGGTGGCGTGGGTCATGTGGAACCTCGTTTCATCCGTTTGGAGATAGTGTTAGTGTTGGTGCAAGATAGGTGCAGGTTTGCGCCGAAACGTACCATAGGCTCAAAAATCATTTTGGGCCTTTTGATGGAACTCCTAGGTGACGTGGGTCATGTGGAACTCGTTTGATCCGTTTGGAGTGTTAGTAACGTTGGTGCAAGATATAGCCGCGGTTTGCGCGAGAGCGTACCATAGGCTCAAAATCATTTTGGATGCGCCCGATGGAACTCCTAGGTGGCGTGGGTCATGTGGAACCTCGTTTGATCCGTTTGGAGATAGTGTTAGTGTTGGTGCAAGATAGGTGCACAGTTTTACTTGAAAAATGTACCATAGGCTCAAAAATCATTTTGGGCCACCCGATGGAACTCCTAGGTGGCGTGGGTCATGTGGAACCTCGTTTCGATCCATTTGGAGATAGTGTTAGTGTTGGTGCAAGATAGGTGCACGGCGGTTTGCGCCAAAGCGTACCATAGGCTCAAAAATCATTTTGGATGCACCCGATGGAACTCCTAGGTGATGAGGGTCATGTGGAACCTATCGTTTGATCCATTTGGAGATAGTGTTAATCTTGGCGCAAGATAGGTGCCGCGGTTTTAGCGAGCGTACCATAGGCTCTCAAAATCATTTTGGATGCACCGATGGAACTCCTAGGTGGCGTGGGTCATGTGGGAACTCTCGTTTGATCCGTTTGGAGATAGTGTTAGTGTTGGTGCAAGATAGGTGCAGCGTTTTGCGCTTGAAGCGTACCATAGGCTCAAAATCATTTTGGATGCACCTTGATGGAACTCCTAGGTGGCGTGGGTCATGTGGAACCTCGTTTGATCCGTTTGGAATAGTGTTAGTGTTGGTGCAAGAGATAGGTGCAGTTTTGCTTGAAGCGTACCATAGGCTCAAAAATCATTTTGGATGCACCGATGGAACTCCTAGGTGGCGTGGGTCATGTGGAACCTCGTTTTGATCCGTTTGGAGATAGTGTTAGTGTTGGTGCAAGATAGGTGCACAGTTTTGCGCCAATTTTGAAGCGTACCATAGGCTCAAAAATCATTTTGGATGCACCCGATGGAACTCCTAGGTGACGTGGGTCATGTGGAACCTCGTTTGATCCGTTTGGAGATAGTGTTAGTGTTGGTGCAAGATAGGTGCACGGTTTTGCGCGAAGCGTACCATAGGCTCAAAAAATCATTTTGGATGCACCCGATGGAACTCCTAGGTGACGTGGGTCATGTGGAACCTCGTTTAGATCCGTTTGGAGATAGTGTTAGTGTTGGTGCAAGATAGGTGCACGGTTTACGCGAAGCATACCATAGGCTCAAAAATCATTTTGGATGCACCGATGGAACTCCTAGGTGACGTGGGTCATGTGGAACCTCGTTTGATCCATTTGGAGATAGTGTTAGTGTTGGTGCAAGATAGGTGCAGTTTTGCTTGAGCGTACCATAGGCTCTCAAAATCATTTTGGATGCACCGATGGAACTCCTAGGTGATGTGGGTCATGTGGAACCTCGTTTGATCCGTTTGGAGATAGTGTTAGTGTTGGTGCAAGATAGGTGCACGCAGTTTGCGCCGAGCATTACCATAGGCTCAAAAATCATTTTGGATGCACCCATGGAACTCCTAGGTGGCGTGGGTCATGTGGAACCTCGTTTGATCCGTTTGGAGATAGTGTTAGTGTTGGTGCAAGATAGGTGCACGGTTTGCGCGAGCGTACCATAGGCTCAAAAATCATTTTGGATGCACCGATGGAACTCCTAGGTGATGTGGGTCATGTGGAATCTCGTTTGATCCGTTTGGAGATAGTGTTGGTGTTGGTGCAAGATAGGTGCCGGTTTGGCCGAATGTACCATAGGCTCAAAAATCATTTTGGATGCACCCGATGGAACTCCTAGGTGACGTGGGTCATGTGGAACCTCGTTTTTGATCCGTTTGGAGATAGTGTTAGTGTTGGTGCAAGATAGGTGCACGGTTTGCGCCGAGAGCGTACCATAGGCTCAAAAATCATTTTGGATGCGCGATGGAACTCCTAGGTGGCGTGGGTCATGTGGAACCTCGTTTTAGATCCGTTTGGAGATAGTGTTAGTGTTGGTGCAAGATAGGTGCACGGTTTTGCGTGAAGCGTACCATAGGCTCAAAAAATCATTTTGGATGCACCCGATGGAACTCCTAGGTGGCGTGGGTCATGTGGAACCTCGTTTCGATCCGTTTGGAGATAGTGTTAGTGTTGGTGCAAGATAGGTGCAGTTTTGCAATGTACCATAGGCTCAAAAATCATTTTGGGCGCACCCGATGGAACTCCTAGGTGGCGTGGGTCATGTGGAACCTCGTTTGATCCGTTTGGAGATAGTGTTAGTGTTGGTGCAAGATAGGTGCACGGTTTGCGTACGAGCGTATACCATAAAGCTCGAAATCATTTTGGATGCACTTTTGATGGAACTCCTAGGTGACGTGGGTCATGTGGAACCTCGTTTAGATCCGTTTGGAGATAGTGTTAGTGTTGGTGCAAGATAGGTGCACGGTTTTGCGAAGCGAATACCCATAAACTCAAAAAATCATTTTGGATGCCTTTTGATGGAACTCCTAGGTGGCGTGGGTCATGTGGAACCTCGTTTGATCCGTTTGGAGATAGTGTTAGTGTTGGTGCAAGATAGGTGCCGCGGTTTTAAGTGAATGTACCATAGGCTCAAAAATCATTTTGGATGCACCCGATGGAACTCCTAGGTGATGTGGGTCATGTGGAACCTCGTTTGAATCCGTTTGGAGATAGTGTTAGTGTTGGTGCAAGATAGGTGCCGGTTTTGTGAGCATACCATAGGCTCAAAAATCATTTTGGATGCACCCGATGGAACTCCTAGGTGATGTGGGTCATGTGGAACCTCGTTTAGATCCGTTTGGAGATAGTGTTAGTGTTGGTGCAAGATAGGTGCAGGTTTGCGCGAAGAACGTACCATAGGCTCAAAATCATTTTGGATGCACCGATGGAACTCCTAGGTGGCGTGGGTCATGTGGAACCTCGTTTGATCCGTTTGGAGATAGTGTTAGTGTTGGTGCAAGATAGGTGCATGGTTTGCGCCGGCCGAATGTACCATAGGCTCAAAAATGCGTTTTGGGCCTTTTGATGGAACTCCTAGGTGGCGTGGGTCATGTGGAATCTCGTTTGATCCGTTTGGAGATAGTGTTAGTGTTGGTGCAAGATAGGTGCACGGTTTGCGCCACGACGTACCATAGGCTCAAAAATCATTTTGGGCCTTTTGAGTGGAACTCCTAGGTGATGAGGGTCATGTGGAATATCGTTTGATCCGTTTGGAGATAGTGTTAATCTTGGCGCAAGATAGGTGCCGCAGTTTGCGCCCGAGCGTACCATAGGCTCAGAAATCATTTTGGATGCACCCGATGGAACTCCTAGGTGACGTGGGTCATGTGGAACCTCGTTTGATCCGTTTGGAGATAGTGTTAGTGTTGGTGCAAGATAGGTGCAGGTTTGCGTGCGAGCGTACCATAGGCTCAAAAATCATTTTGGATGCACCGATGGAACTCCTAGGTGACGTGGGTCATGTGGAACCTCGTTTAGATCCGTTTGGAGATAGTGTTAGTGTTGGTGCAAGATAGGTGCACGGTTTGCGCCGAAGCGTACCATAGGCTCAAAAATCATTTTGGATGCACCCGATGGAACTCCTAGGTGGCGTGGGTCATGTGGAAACTCTCATTTTGATCCGTTTGGAGATAGTGTTAGTGTTGGTGCAAGATAGGTGCACGTTTTGCGCCAAGCGTACCATAGGCTCAAAAAATCATTTTGGATGCACCCAGATGGAACTCCTAGGTGACGTGGGTCATGTGGAACCTCGTTTGATCCGTTTGGAGATAGTGTTAGTGTTGGTGCAAGATAGGTGCACGGTTTGCGGCAGAAGCGTACCATAAACTCTCAAAATCATTTTGGATGCACCCGATGGAACTCCTAGGTGACGTGGGTCATGTGGAACCTCGTTTGATCCGTTTGGAGATAGTGTTAGTGTTGGTGCAAGATAGGTGCAGGTTTGCGTGAAGCGTACCATAGGCTCGGAAATCATTTTGGATGCACCCGATGGAACTCCTAGGTGGCGTGGGTCATATGGAACCTCGTTTTGATCCGTTTGGAGATAGTGTTAGTGTTGGTGCTAGATATGTGCACGGTTTGCGCCGAACGTACCATAGGCTCCAAAATCGTTTTGGATGCACCCGATGGAACTCCTAGGTGACGTGGGTCATGTGGAACCTCGTTTCAATCCGTTTGGAGAAAGTGTTAGTGTTGGTGCAAGATAGGTGCACGGTTTTGCGCCGAGACGTACCATAGGCTCAAAAATCATTTTGGATACACCCGATGGAACTCCTAGGTGACGTGGGTCATGTGGAACCTCGTTTGATCCATTTGGAGATAGTGTTAGTGTTGGTGCAAGATAGGTGCACGGTTTGCGCGAGCGTACCATAGGCTCAAAAATCATTTTGGATGCACCGATGGAACTCCTAGGTGGCGTGGGTCATGTGGAACCTCGTTTGATCCGTTTGGAGATAGTGTTAGTGTTGGTGCAAGATAGGTGCACGGTTTTGCGCCGAATGTACCATAGGCTCAAAAATCATTTTGGATGGCCACCCGATGGAACTCTCCTAGGTGACGTGGGTCATGTGGAACCTCGTTTGATCCGTTTGGAGATAGTGTTAGTGTTGGTGCAAGATAGGTGCACAGTTTTACGCCACCATGTACCATAGCTCATAAATCATTTTGGCCTTTTGATGGAACTCCTAGGTGATGAGGGTCATGTGGAACCTCGTTTGATCCGTTTGGAGATAGTGTTAATGTTGGTGCAAGATAGGTGCACGGTTTGCGCGAGCGTACCATAGGCTCAAAATCATTTTGGATGCACCGATGGAACTCCTAGGTGGCGTGGGTCATGTGGAACCTCGTTTAGATCCGTTTGGAGATAGTGTTAGTGTTGGTGCAAGATAGGTGCCGCAGTTTGCGCCGAAGCGTACCATAGGCTCAAAAATCATTTTGGATGCACCCGATGGAACTCCTAGGTGGCGTGGGTCATGTGGAACCTCGTTTGATCCGTTTGGAGATAGTGTTAGTGTTGGTGCAAGATAGGTGCACAGTTTTTTGCCCGAGCGTACCATAGGCTCAAAAATCATTTGGATGCACCCGATGGAACTCCTAGGTGACGTGGGTCATGTGGAACCTCGTTTAATCCGTTTGGAGATAGTGTTAGTGTTGGTGCAAGATAGGTGCAGTTAGCGTTTTGCAAGCCGAATGTACCATAGGCTCGAGAAATCATTTTGGATGCACCGATGGAACTCCTAGGTGACGTGGGTCATGTGGAACCTCGTTTGATCCGTTTGGAGATAGTGTTAGTGTTGGTGCAAGATAGGTGCATGGTTTGCTTGAGCGTACCATAGGCTCAAAAAATCATTTTGGATGCACCGATGGAACTCCTAGGTGACGTGGGTCATGTGGAACCTCGTTTGATCCGTTTGGAGATAGTGTTAGTGTTGGTGCAAGATAGGTGCACGGTTTGCGGCCGAAGCGTACCATAGGCTCAAAAATCATTTTGGATGCACCGATGGAACTCCTAGGTGGCGTGGGTCATGTGGAACCTCGTTTGATCCGTTTGGAGATAGTGTTAGTGTTGGTGCAAGATAGAAATGCAGGTTTGCGCCGAATGTACCATAGGCTCAAAAATCATTTTGGATGCACCCGATGGAACTCCTAGGTGGCGTGGGTCATGTGGAACCTCGTTTTGATCCGTTTGGAGATAGTGTTAGTGTTGGTGCAAGATAGGTGCGGTTTTGCACCAAGACGTACCATAGGCTCAAAAATCATTTTGGGCCACCCGATGGAACTCCTAGGTGATGTGGGTCATGTGGAACCTCGTTTGATCCGTTTGGAGATAGTGTTAGTGTTGGTGCAAGATAGGTGCAGGTTTGCACGAACGTACCATAGGCTCTCAAAATCATTTTGGATGCACCGATGGAACTCCTAGGTGAGTGGGTCATGTGGAACCTCGTTTGATCCGTTTGGAGATAGTGTTAGTGTTGGTGCAAGATAGGTGCACGTTTGCATGAGCGTACCATAGGCTCAAAAATCATTTTGGATGCACCCGATGGAACTCCTAGGTGGCGTGGGTCATGTGGAACCTCGTTTGATCCGTTTGGAGATAGTGTTAGTGTTGGTGCAAGATAGGTGCAGGTTTGCGCCATGTACCACCATAGGCTCAAAAATCATTTTGGATGCACCGATGGAACTCCTAGGTGGCGTGGGTCATGTGGAACCTCGTTTCGATCCGTTTGGAGATAGTGTTAGTGTTGGTGCAAGATAGGTGCATGGTTTGCGCCGAACGTACCATAGGCTCAAAAATCATTTTGGATGCACCGATGGAACTCCTAGGTGATGTGGGTCATGTGGAACCTCGTTTGATCCATTTGGAGATAGTGTTAGTGTTGGTGCAAGATAGGTGCACGGTTTGCGCGAGAACGTACCATAGGCTCAAAAATCATTTTGGATGCACCCGATGGAACTCCTAGGTGGCGTGGGTCATGTGGAACCTCGTTTGATCCGTTTGGAGATAGTGTTAGTGTTGGTGCAAGATAGGTGCGCGGTTTTGCGCCGAAGCGTACCATAGGCTCAGAAATCATTTTGGATGCACCGATGGAACTCCTAGGTGGCGTGGGTCATGTGGAACCTCGTTTGATCCGTTTGGAGATAGTGTTAGTGTTGGTGCAAGATAGGTGCGGGTTTGCGCGAAAGACGTACCATAGGCTCAAAAAAATCATTTTGGATGCACCGATGGAACTCCTAGGTGGCGTGGGTCATGTGGAACCTCGTTTTGATCCGTTTGGAGATAGTGTTAGTGTTGGTGCAAGATAGGTGCAGCGGTTTGCGCCGAAATGTACCATAGGCTCAAAAATCATTTTGGATGCACCCGATGGAACTCCTAGGTGGCGTGGGTCATGTGGAACCTCGTTTGATCCGTTTGGAGATAGTGTTAGTGTTGGTGCAAGATAGGTGCACGGTTTGCGCCGAAATGTACCATAGGCTCAAAATCATTTTGGATGCACCGATGGAACTCCTAGGTGGCGTGGGTCATGTGGAACCTTTGTTTCGATCCGTTTGGAGATAGTGTTAGTGTTGGTGCAAGATAGGTGCAGGTTTTGCGTGAATACCATAGGCTCAAAAATCATTTTGGATGCACCGATGGAACTCCTAGGTGGCGTGGGTCATGTGGAACCTCGTTTGATCCGTTTGGAGATAGTGTTAGTGTTGGTGCAAGAGATAGGTGCAGGTTTGCGCCCGAAGCGTACCATAAACTCAAAAATCATTTTGGATGCACCGATGGAACTCCTAGGTGGCGTGGGTCATGTGGAACCTCGTTTCGATCCGTTTGGAGATAGTGTTAGTGTTGGTGCAAGATAGGTGCACGGTTTGCGTGAGAGCGTACCATAGGCTCAAAAATCATTTTGGGCGCACCCGATGGAACTCCTAGGTGGCGTGGTCATGTGGAACCTCGTTTGATCCGTTTGGAGATAGTGTTAACGTTGGTGCAAGATAGGTGCATGGTTTTGCGCGAAGCGTACCATAGGCTCAAAAATCATTTTGGATGCACCCGATGGAACTCCTAGGTGGCGTGGGTCATGTGGAACCTCGTTTGATCCGTTTGGAGATAGTGTTAGTGTTGGTGCAAGATAGGTGCAGTTTTTGCGCTTGAGCGTACCATAGGCTCAAAAATCATTTTGGATGCACTTTTGAAGAAACTCCTAGGTGGCGTGGGTCATGTGGAACCTCGTTTGATCCATTTGGAGATAGTGTTAGTGTTGGTGCAAGATAGGTGCACTGGTTTGCGCCAAGCGTACCATAGGCTCAAAATCATTTTGGATGCACCGATGGAACTCCTAGGTGATGTGGGTCATGTGGAATATCTCATTTGATCCGTTTGGAGATAGTGCTAATCTTGGCCAAGATAGGTGCATGTTTTCGCCGAGCGTACCATAGGCTCAAAAATCATTTTGGATGCACCCGATGGAACTCCTAGGTGACGTGGGTCATGTGGAACCTCGTTTGATCCGTTTGGAGATAGTGTTAGTGTTGGTGCAAGATAGGTGCAGGTTTGCGCGCGAAGCATTACCATAGGCTCAAAATCATTTTGGATGCACCCGATGGAACTCCTAGGTGGCGTGGGTCATGTGGAACCTCGTTTAGATCCGTTTGGAGATAGTGTTAGTGTTGGTGCAAGATAGGTGCAGGTTTGCGCCCGAGCGTACCATAGGCTCAAAAATCATTTTGGATGCACCCGATGGAACTCCTAGGTGGCGTGGGTCATGTGGAACCTCGTTTGATCCGTTTGGAGATAGTGTTAGTGTTGGTGCAAGATAGGTGCACAGTTTTGCGCCAACGTACCATAGGCTCAAAATCATTTTGGATGCACTTGATGGAACTCCTAGGTGGCGTGGGTCATGTGGAACCTCGTTTCGATCCGTTTGGAGATAGTGTTAGTGTTGGTGCAAGATAGGTGCACGGTTTGCTTGAAGCGTACCATAGGCTCAAAATCATTTTGGATGCACCGATGGAACTCCTAGGTGGCGTGGGTCATGTGGAACCTCGTTTAGATCCGTTTGGAGATAGTGTTAGTGTTGGTGCAAGATAGGTGCAGTTTGCGTGAATATACCATAGGCTCAAAAAATCATTTTGGATGCACCCGATGGAACTCCTAGGTGGCGTGGGTCATGTGGAACCTCGTTTGATCCGTTTGGAGATAGTGTTAGTGTTGGTGCAAGATAGGTGCACGGTTTGCGCCGAATGTACCATAGGCTCAAAATCATTTTGGATGCACTTTTGGAACTCCTAGGTGGCGTGGGTCATGTGGAATCTAGTTTGATCCGTTTGGAGATAGTGTTAGTGTTGGTGCAAATGGGTGCACGGTTTGCGCCGAGACGTACCATAGGCTCAAAAAATCATTTTGGATGCACCCGATGGAACTCCTAGGTGACGAGGGTCATGTGGAACCTCGTTTGATCCGTTTGGAGATAGTGTTAACGTTGACGCAAGATAGATGCACGGTTTGCAACGAAGCGTACCATAGGCTCAAAATCATTTTGGATGCACTTTGATGGAACTCCTAGGTGGCGTGGGTCATGTGGAACCTCGTTTGATCCGTTTGGAGATAGTGTTAGTGTTGGTGCAAGATAGGTGCAGGTTTGCGCCGAAACGTACCATAGGCTCAAAAATCATTTTGGATGCACCCCGATGGAACTCCTAGGTGGCGTGGGTCATGTGGAACCTCGTTTGATCCATTTGGAGATAGTGTTAGTGTTGGTGCAAGATAGGTGCAGTTTTGCGCCCTAGCGTACCATAGGCTCAAAATCATTTTGATAATGCACACCAATGGAACTCCTAGGTGATGTGGGTCATGTGGAACCTCTCATTTGATCCGTTTGGAGATAGTGTTAATGTTGGCGCAAGATAGGTGCACGGTTTTGCGCCGAGATGTACCATAGTCTCAAAATCATTTTGGATGCACCGATGGAACTCCTAGGTGGCGTGGGTCATGTGGAACCTCGTTTGATCCGTTTGGAGATAGTGTTAGTGTTGGTGCAAGATAGGTGCACGGTTTGCTTGAAGCGTACCATAGGCTCAAAAATCATTTTGGATGCACCGATGGAACTCCTAGGTGACGTGGGTCATGTGGAACCTCGTTTAGATCCGTTTGGAGATAGTGTTAGTGTTGGTGCAAGATAGGTGCACGGTTTGCGCCGAAGCGTACCATAAACTCAAAAATCATTTTGGATGCACCGATGGAACTCCTAGGTGGCGTGGGTCATGTGGAACCTCGTTTGATCCGTTTGGAGATAGTGTTAGTGTTGGTGCAAGATAGGTGCCGCGGTTTGCGCCGAGCGTACCATAGGCTCAAAAATCATTTTGGATGCACGATGGAACTCCTAGGTGACGTGGGTCATGTGGAACCTCGTTTTGATCCGTTTGGAGATAGTGTTAGTGTTGGTGCAAGATAGGTGCAGGTTTTTGCGCCGAACGTACCATAGGCTCAAAAATCATTTTGGATGCACCCGATGGAACTCCTAGGTGGCGTGGGTCATGTGGAACCTCGTTTGATCCATTTGGAGATAGTGTTAGTGTTGGTGCAAGATAGGTGCCACGGTTTGCATGAGACGTACCATAGGCTCGAAAATCATTTTGGATGCACCCGATGGAACTCCTAGGTGGCGTGGGTCATGTGGAACCTCGTTTGATCCGTTTGGAGATAGTGTTAGTGTTGGTGCAAGATAGGTGCACGTTTTGCCCAGAGCGTACCATAGGCTCAAAAATCATTTTGGATGCACCCGATGGAACTCCCTAGGTGACGTGGGTCATGTGGAACCTCGTTTGATCCGTTTGGAGATAGTGTTAGTGTTGGTGCAAGATAGGTGCAGGTTTGCGCCGAGCGATGTACCATAGGCTCAAAATCATTTTGGATGCACCGGATGGAACTCCTAGGTGACGTGGGTCATGTGGAACCTCGTTTAGATCCGTTTGGAGATAGTGTTAGTGTTGGTGCAAGATAGGTGCAGGTTTGCGCGAATATACCATAGGCTCAAAAAATCATTTTGGATGCACCCGATGGAACTCCTAGGTGGCGTGGGTCATGTGGAACCTCGTTTGATCCGTTTGGAGATAGTGTTAGTGTTGGTGCAAGATAGGTGCACGGTTTAGCGCCAATGTACCATAGGCTCAAAAATCATTTTGGGGATGCACCGATGGAACTCCTAGGTGGCGTGGGTCATGTGGAACCTCGTTTCGATCCGTTTGGAGATAGTGTTAGTGTTGGTGCAAGATAGGTGCACGGTTTTGCGCCGAAGCGTACCATAAGCTCAAAATCATTTTGGATGCACCGATGGAACTCCTAGGTGGCGAGGGTCATGTGGAACCTCGTTTGATCCGTTTGGAGATAGTGTTAATCTTGGTGCAAAATAGGTGCAGTTTGCGCCGAGCGTACCATAGGCTCAAAAATCATTTTGGATGCACCGATGGAACTCCCTAGGTGGCGTGGGTCATGTGGAACCTCGTTTGATCCGTTTGGAGATAGTGTTAGTGTTGGTGCAAGATAGGTGCACGGTTTGCTTGAAGCGTACCATAGGCTCAAAAAATCATTTTGGCCTTTTGATGGAACTCCTAGGTGACGTGGGTCATGTGGAACCTCGTTTGATCCGTTTGGAGATAGTGTTAGTGTTGGTGCAAGATAGGTGCATGGTTTGCCGTGCGCGTACCATAGGCTCAAAAATCATTTTGGATGCACCGATGGAACTCCTAGGTGGCGTGGGTCATGTGGAACCTCGTTTCGATCCGTTTGGAGATAGTGTTAGTGTTGGTGCAAGATAGGTGCCGGTTTGCGCCAGAGCGTACCATAGGCTCAAAAATCATTTTGGATGCACCGATGGAACTCCTAGGTGATGTGGGTCATGTGGAACCTCGTTTGATCCGTTTGGAGATAGTGTTAATGTTGGCGCAAGATAGGTGCCTGGTTTTGCGCCGAACGTACCATAGGCTCAAAAATCATTTTGGATGCACCCAATGGAACTCCTAGGTGGCGTGGGTCATGTGGAACCTCGTTTGATCCGTTTGGAGATAGTGTTAGTGTTGGTGCAAGATAGGTGCACGTTTTGCGCCGAGCGTACCATAGGCTCAAAAATCATTTTGGATGCACCCGATGGAACTCCTAGGTGACGTGGGTCATGTGGAACCTCGTTTGATCCGTTTGGAGATAGTGTTAGTGTTGGTGCAAGATAGGTGCGGTTTGCGCCAAAGAGTACCATAGGCTCAAAATCATTTTGGATGCACTTTTGGAACTCCTAGGTGGCGTGGGTCATGTGGAACCTCGTTTGATCCGTTTGGAGATAGTGTTAGTGTTGGTGCAAGATAGGTGCAGTTTTGCGCCCGAATGTACCATAGGCTCAAAAATCATTTTGGATGCACCGATGGAACTCCTAGGTGGCGTGGGTCATGTGGAACCTCGTTTGATCCGTTTGGAGATAGTGTTAGTGTTGGTGCAAGATAGATGCACGGTTTGCATGCGAGCGTACCATAGGCTCAAAAATCATTTTGGATGCACTTTTGGAACTCCTAGGTGACGTGGGTCATGTGGAACCTCGTTTGATCCGTTTGGAGATAGTGTTAGTGTTGGTGCAAGATAGGTGCAGGTTTGCGCCCGAATGTACCATAGGCTCAAAAATCATTTTGGATGCACCCGATGGAACTCCTAGGTGGCGTGGGTCATGTGGAACCTCGTTTGATCCGTTTGGAGATAGTGTTTAGTGTTGGTGCAAGATAGGTGCACGGTTTGCGCCACATGTACCATAGCTCTCAAAAATCATTTTGGATGCACCCGATGGAACTCCTAGGTGACGAGGGTCATGTGGAATCTCGTTTGATCCGTTTGGAGATAGTGTTAATGTTGGTGCAAGATAGGTGCCGCGGTTTGCGCCGAATAGCGTACCATAGATAGGCTCAAAATCGTTTTGGATGCACCGATGGAACTCCTAGGTGGCGTGGGTCATGTGGAACCTCGTTTTCGATCCGTTTGGAGATAGTGTTAGTGTTGGTGCAAGATAGGTGCACGGTTTGCGCCCGAGCGTACCATAGGCTCAAAAATCATTTTGGATGCACCGATGGAACTCCTAGGTGACGTGGGTCATGTGGAACCTCGTTTAGATCCGTTTGGAGATAGTGTTAGTGTTGGTGCAAGATAGGTGCACGGTTTTTCATAAATGTACCATAGGCTCAAAAATCATTTTGGATGCACCCGATGGAACTCCTAGGTGACGTGGGTCATGTGGAACCTCGTTTCGATCCGTTTGGAAGATAGTGTTAGTGTTGGTGCAAGATAGGTGCATGGTTTGCTTGAGCGTACCATAGGCTCAAAAATCATTTTTGGATGCACCCGATGGAACTCCTAGGTGATGTGGGTCATGTGGAACCTCGTTTGATCCGTTTGGAGATAGTGTTAGTGTTGGTGCAAGATAGGTGCACGGTTTGCATGCGAAGCGTACCATAGGCTCAAAATCATTTTGGATGCACCGATGGAACTCCTAGGTGGCGTGGGTCATGTGGAACCTCGTTTCGATCCGTTTGGAGATAGTGTTAGTGTTGGTGCAAGATAGAGGTGCACGGTTTGCTTGAAAGCGTACCATAGGCTCAAAATCATTTTGGATGCCCGATGGAACTCCTAGGTGGCGTGGGTCATGTGGAACCTCGTTTGATCCGTTTGGAGATAGTGTTAGTGTTGGTGCAAGATAGGTTGCATGCGGTTTGCGCCACCAAATGTACCATAGGCTCAAAAATATTTTGGATGCACCGATGGAACTCCTAGGTGACGTGGGTCATGTGGAACCTCGTTTCAATCCGTTTGGAGATAGTGTTAGTGTTGGTGCAAGATAGGTGCAGGTTTGCGCCGAGACGTACCATAGGCTCAAAAATCATTTTGGATGCTTTTGATGGTACTCCTAGGTGATGAGGGTCAAATGGAACCTCGTTTGATCCGTTTGGAGATAGTGCTAACGTTGGCGCAAGATAGATGCATGGTTTGCGCCGAAGCGTACCATAGGCTCGAAAATCATTTTGGATGCACCAATGGAACTCCTAGGTGGCGTGGGTCATGTGGAACCTCGTTTGATCCGTTTGGAGATAGTGTTAGTGTTGGTGCAAGATAGGTGCAGGTTTTGCCCGAATGTACCATAAACTCAAAAATCATTTTGGATGCACCCGATGGAACTCCTAGGTGGCGTGGGTCATGTGGAACCTCGTTTGATCCATTTGGAGATAGTGTTAGTGTTGGTGCAAGATAGGTGCACAGTTTAGCGACACGTACCATAGGCTCAAATCATTTTGGATTGCACCGATGGAACTCCTAGGTGATGTGGGTCATGTGGAATATCGTTTCGATCCGTTTGGAGATAGTGTTAGTGTTGGTGCAAGATAGGTGCAGGTTTGCATGCCGAGCGTACCATAGGCTCAAAAAATCATTTTGGATGCACCGATGGAACTCCTAGGTGACGTGGGTCATGTGGAACCTCGTTTGATCCGTTTGGAGATAGTGTTAGTGTTGGTGCAAAGATAGGTGCATGGTTTGCGCCGAGCGTACCATAGGCTCGAAAAATCATTTTGGATGCACCCGATGGAACTCCTAGGTGATGTGGGTCATGTGGAACCTCGTTTAGATCCGTTTGGAGATAGTGTTAGTGTTGGTGCAAGATAGGTGCCTGGTTTTGCGCCGAAGCGTACCATAAACTCAAAAAATCATTTTGGATGCACCCGATGGAACTCCTAGGTGGCGTGGGTCATGTGGAACCTCGTTTGATCCGTTTGGAGATAGTGTTAGTGTTGGTGCAAGATAGGTGCAGGTTTGCTTGAATGAAGCGTACCATAGGCTCAAAATCATTTTGGATGCCCGATGGAACTCCTAGGTGGCGTGGGTCATGTGGAACCTCGTTTGATCCGTTTGGAGATAGTGTTAGTGTTGGTGCAAGATAGGTGCCGGTTTTTTCCGAGCATGTACCATAGGCTCAAAAATCATTTTGGATGCACCCGATGGAACTCCTAGGTGGCGTGGGTCATGTGGAACCTCGTTTGATCCGTTTGGAGATAGTGTTAGTGTTGGTGCAAGATAGGTGCAGGTTTGCCCCGAAGCGTACCATAGGCTCAAAAATCATTTTGGATGCACCTTTTAGATGGAACTCCTAGGTGGCGTGGGTCATGTGGAACCTCGTTTGATCCGTTTGGAGATAGTGTTAGTGTTGGTGCAAGATAGGTTGCAGGTTTGCGCCGAATGTACCATAGGCTCAAAAATCATTTTTGGATGCACCGAGATGGAACTCCTAGGTGGCGTGGGTCATGTGGAACCTCGTTTCAATCCGTTTGGAGATAGTGTTAGTGTTGGTGCAAGATAGGTGCACGGTTTGCGCCAAAGCGTACCATAGGCTCAAAAATCATTTTGGATGCACGATGGTACTCCTAGGTGACGTGGGTCAAATGGAACCTCGTTTGATCCGTTTGGAGATAGTGTAACGTTGGTGCAAGATAGATGCACGGTTTGCGCCCGCGTAACCATAGGCTCAAAAATCATTTTGGATGCACCCGATGGAACTCCTAGGTGGCGTGGGTCATGTGGAACCTCGTTTGATCCCGTTTGGAGATAGTGTTAGTGTTGGTGCAAGATAGGTGCGGTTTTGCGAAAATGTACCATAAACTCAAAAATCATTTTGGATGCACCCGATGGAACTCCTAGGTGTGATGTGGGTCATGTGGAACCTCGTTTGATCCGTTTGGAGATAGTGTTAGTGTTGGTGCAAGATAGGTGCACGGTTTGCGCCGAAGCGTACCATAGGCTCAAAAATCATTTTGGATGCACCCGATGGAACTCCTAGGTGACGTGGGTCATGTGGAACCTCGTTTGATCCGTTTGGAGATAGTGTTAGTGTTGGTGCAAGATAGGTGCAGGTTTTACACCACCGAGCGTACCATAGGCTCAAAAATCATTTTGGATGCACCCGATGGAACTCCTAGGTGGCGTGGGTCATGTGGAACCTCGTTTAGATCCGTTTGGAGATAGTGTTAGTGTTGGTGCAAGATAGGTGCACGGTTTGCGCCGAATGTACCATAGGCTCAAAATCGTTTTGGATGCACTTTTGATGGAACTCCTAGGTGGCGTGGGTCATGTGGAACCTCGTTTCGATCCATTTGGAGATAGTGTTAGTGTTGGTGCAAGATAGATTGCACGTTTTGCGCCGAGAGCGTACCATAGGCTCAAAATCATTTTGGATGCACCCGATGGAACTCCTAGGTGGCGTGGGTCATGTGGAACCTCGTTTGATCCGTTTGGAGATAGTGTTAGTGTTGGTGCAAGATAGGTGCACGGTTTGCTGAGCATTACCATAGGCTCAAAATCATTTTGGATGCACCGATGGGAACTCCTAGGTGGCGTGGGTCATGTGGAACCTCGTTTCATCCGTTTGGAGATAGTGTTAGTGTTGGTGCAAGATAGGTGCAGGTTTGCGCCAGCGTACCATAGGCTCAAAAATCATTTTGGATGCACCGATGGAACTCCTAGGTGACGTGGGTCATGTGGAACCTCGTTTCGATCCGTTTGGAGATAGTGTTAGTGTTGGTGCAAGATAGGTGCACGGTTTGCGCCGAAACGTACCATAGGCTCAAAAATCATTTTGGATGCACCGATGGAACTCCTAGGTGGCGTGGGTCATGTGGAACCTCGTTTGATCCGTTTGGAGATAGTGTTAGTGTTGGTGCAAGATAGGTGCACGGTTTGCGCCGAATGTACCATAGGCTCAAAAATCATTTTGGATGCACCCGATGGAACTCCTAGGTGGCGTGGGTCATGTGGAACCTCGTTTGATCCGTTTGGAGATAGTGTTAGTGTTGGTGCAAGATAGGTGCACGGTTTTGCTGCCGAATGTACCATAGGCTCAAAAATCATTTTGGATGCACCGATGGAACTCCTAGGTGGCGTGGGTCATGTGGAACCTCGTTTCAATCCGTTTGGAGATAGTGTTAGTGTTGGTGCAAGATAGGTGCACGGTTTGCGCGAGCGTATACCATAGGCTCAAAAATCATTTTGGATGCACCCAGATGGAACTCCTAGGTGACGTGGGTCATGTGGAACCTCGTTTGATCCGTTTTGGAGATAGTGTTAGTGTTGGTGCAAGATAGATGCAGTTTTGCGCGAGCGTACCATAGGCTCAAAAAATCATTTTGGATGCACCGATGGAACTCCTAGGTGGCGTGGGTCATGTGGAACCTCGTTTGATCCGTTTGGAGATAGTGTTAGTGTTGGTGCAAGATAGGTGCACGGTTTGCCCGAATACGTACCATAGGCTCAAAAATCATTTTGGGCCTTTTGATGGAACTCCTAGGTGATGTGGGTCATGTGGAATCTCGTTTGATCCGTTTGGAGATAGTGTTAGTGTTGGTGCAAGATAGATGCAGCAGTTTGCGCGAGAGCGTACCATAGGCTCAAAATCATTTTGGGCGCACCGATGGTACTCCTAGGTGATGAGGGTCATGTGGAATATCTCATTTTAGTCCATTTGGAGATAGTGTTAATGTTGGCCTTAAGATAGGTGCACGGTTTGCGTAGCGAACGTACCATAGGCTCAAAAAATCATTTTGGATGCACCCGATGGAACTCCTAGGTGGCGTGGGTCATGTGGAACCTCGTTTGATCCGTTTGGAGATAGTGTTAGTGTTGGTGCAAGATAGGTGCATGGTTTGCGCGAATGTACCATAGGCTCAAAATCATTTTGGATGCACCCGATGGAACTCCTAGGTGGCGTGGGTCATGTGGAACCTCGTTTAGATCCGTTTGGAGATAGTGTTAGTGTTGGTGCAAGATAGGTGCGCAGTTTGCTTGAAAATGTACCATAGGCTCAAAAATCATTTTGGATGCATGAGATGGAACTCCTTGGTGGCGTGGGTCATGTGGAACCTATTTCGATCCGTTTGGAGATAGTGTTAGTGTTGGTGCAAGATAGGTGCACGGTTTGCGCCAGATGCGTACCATAGGCTCAAAAATCATTTTGGATGCACCCAGATGGAACTCCTAGGTGACGTGGGTCATGTGGAACCTCGTTTCGATCCGTTTGGAGATAGTGTTAATGTTGGCGCAAGATAGGTGCGGTTTGCGCCGAGCGTACCATAGGCTCAAAATCATTTTGGATGCACCCGATGGAACTCCTAGGTGGCGTGGGTCATGTGGAACCTCGTTTGATCCGTTTGGAGATAGTGTTAGTGTTGGTGCAAGATAGGTGCATGGTTTGCCCGAAGCGTACCATAGGCTCAAGAAATCATTTTGGATAAACCCGATGGAACTCCTAGGTGGCGTGGGTCATGTGGAACCTCGTTTGATCCGTTTGGAGATAGTGTTAGTGTTGGTGCAAGATAGGTTGCACGGTTTGCACCCGAATGTACCATAGGCTCGGAAATAGTTTTGGATGCATGAGATGGAACTCCTTGGTGGCGTGGGTCATGTGGAACCTCGTTTCAATCCGTTTGGAGATAGTGTTAGTGTTGGTGCAAGATAGGTGCACGGTTTGCGCCAAAAGCGTACCATAGGCTCAAAAAATCATTTTGGGCGCACCCGATGGAACTCCTAGGTGACGTGGGTCAAATGGAAGCTCGTTTGATCCGTTTGGAGATAGTGCTAACGTTGGTGCAAGATAGATGCACGGTTTTGCGCCGAATGTACCATAGGCTCAAAAATCATTTTGGATGCACCCGATGGAACTCCTAGGTGACGTGGGTCATGTGGAACCTCGTTTGATCCGTTTGGAGATAGTGTTAGTCTTGGTGCAAGATAGGTGCACGGTTTGCGCCGAATGTACCATAGGCTCAAAAATCATTTTGGATGCACCGATGATGGAACTCCTAGGTGGCGTGGGTCATGTGGAATCTCGTTTCATCCATTTGGAGATAGTGTTAGTGTTGGTGCAAGATAGGTGCGGTTTGCGCCACACGTACCATAAGCTCATAAATCGTTTTGGATGCACGATGATGGTACTCCTAGGTGATGAGGGTCATGTGGAATATCTCATTTCATCAATTTGGAGATAGTGCTAATCTTGGCGCAACATAGGTGCCCGGTTTGCGCCGAAGCGTACCATAGTCTCGAAAATCGTTTTGGATGCACCCGATGGAACTCCTAGGTGGCGTGGGTCATGTGGAACCTCGTTTGATCCGTTTGGAGATAGTGTTAGTGTTGGTGCAAGATAGGTGCAGGTTTGCGCCGAAGCGTACCATAGGCTCAAAAATCATTTTGGATGCACCCGATGGAACTCCTAGGTGACGTGGGTCATGTGGAACCTCGTTTAGATCCGTTTGGAGATAGTGTTAGTTGTTGGTGCAAGATAGGTGCAGTTTGCGCCAAGCGTACCATAGGCTCGAAAAATCATTTTGGATGCACCCGATGGAACTCCTAGGTGGCGTGGGTCATGTGGAACCTCGTTTGATCCGTTTGGAGATAGTGTTAGTGTTGGTGCAAGATAGGTGCACGGTTTGCGCCAAGCGTACCATAGGCTCAAAAATCATTTTGGATGCACCGATGGAACTCCTAGGTGACAAGGGTCATGTGGAACCTCGTTTGGATCCGTTTGGAGATAGTGTTAGTCTTGGTGCAAGATAGGTGCAGGTTTGCGCCAAGAATGTACCATAAACTCGGAAATCATTTTGGATGCACCCGATGGAACTCCTAGGTGGCGTGGGTCATGTGGAACCTCGTTTGATCCGTTTGGAGATAGTGTTAGTGTTGGCGCAAGATAGGTGCACGGTTTGCTTGAAAACATACCATAGGCTCGAAAAATCATTTTGGATGCACCCGATGGAACTCCTAGGTGACGTGGGTCATGTGGAACCTCGTTTCGATCCGTTTGGAGATAGTGTTAGTGTTGGTGCAAGATAGGTGCACGGTTTGCACCGAATCTACCATAGGCTCAAAATCATTTTTGGATGCACCGATGGAACTCCTAGGTGGCGTGGGTCATGTGGAACCTCGTTTCATCCGTTTGGAGATAGTGTTAGTGTTGGTGCAAGATAGGTGCACGGTTTGCGCCGAATGTACCATAGGCTCAAAAATTCGTTTTGGATGCACCCGATGGAACTCCTAGGTGACGTGGGTCATGTGGAACCTCGTTTGATCCGTTTGGAGATAGTGTTAGTGTTGGTGCAAGATAGGAATTGCACGGTTTGCGCGCGAGCGTACCATAGGCTCAAAAATCGTTTTGGATGCACCCGATGGAACTCCTAGGTGGCGTGGGTCATGTGGAACCTCGTTTGATCCGTTTGGAGATAGTGTTAGTGTTGGTGCAAGATAGGTGCACGTTTGCGCCACCGTACGTACCATAGGCTCAAAATCGTTTTGGATGCACCCGATGGAACTCCTAGGTGGCGAGGGTCATGTGGAATCTCGTTTCGATCCATTTGGAGATAGTGTTAGTGTTGGTGCAAGATAGGTGCCGGTTTTGCGCCACAAGTACCATAGGCTCATAAATCGTTTTGGATGCACCCGATGGAACTCCTAGGTGATGAGGTCATGTGGAATATCTCGTTTGATCCGTTTGGAGATAGTGTTAATGTTGGTGCAAGATAGGTGCAGGTTTTTGCCAAAACGTACCATAGGCTCAAAAATCATTTTGGATGCACCCGATGGAACTCCTAGGTGACGTGGGTCATGTGGAACCTCGTTTGATCCGTTTGGAGATAGTGTTAGTGTTGGTGCAAGATAGGTGCCGGGTTTACGCCGAATGTACCATAGGCTCAAAAATTCGTTTTGGATGCACCCGATGGAACTCCTAGGTGACGTGGGTCATGTGGAACCTCGTTTGATCCGTTTGGAGATAGTGTTAGTGTTGGTGCAAGATAGGTGCATGGTTTTGCCCCAGCGTACCATAGGCTCAAAAATCATTTTGGATGCACTTTTGATGGTACTCCTAGGTGATGAGGGTCATGTGGAATTCATTTGATCCGTTTGGAGATAGTGCTAGTGTTGGTGCAAGATAGGTGCACGGTTTTTGCGAGCGTACCATAGGCTCAAAAATCATTTTGGATGCACCCGATGGAACTCTAGGTGACGTGGGTCATGTGGAACCTCGTTTTCGGTCCATTTGGAGATAGTGTTAGTGTTGGTGCAAGATAGATGCACGGTTTGCGCCGAACGTACCATAGGCTCAAAAATCATTTTGGATGCACCCAATGGAACTCCTAGGTGGCGTGGGTCATGTGGAACCTCGTTTGATCCATTTGGAGATAGTGTTAGTGTTAGTGCAAGATAGGTGCTCGGTTTGCCCCAAACGTACCATAGGCTCTGATATCATTTTGGATGCACCTGATGGAACTCCTAGGTGACGTGGGTCATGTGGAACCTCGTTTTGATCCGTTTGGAGATAGTGTTAGTGTTGGTGCAAGATAGGTGCACGGTTTTGCCGAAGCGTACCATAGGCTCAAAAATCATTTTGGATAAACCCGATGGAACTCCTAGGTGACGTGGGTCATGTGGAACCTCGTTTGATCCGTTTGGAGATAGTGTTAGTGTTGGTGCAAGATAGATGCACAGTTTGCGCCGAATGTACCATAGGCTCGAGAAATCATTTTGGATGCACCAGATGGAACTCCTAGGTGGCGTGGGTCATGTGGAACCTCGTTTCAATCCGTTTGGAGATAGTGTTAGTGTTGGTGCAAGATAGGTGCACGCGGTTTGCGCCAGATACCATAGGCTCAAAAATCATTTTGGGCCTTTTTTTGATGGAACTCCTAGGTGATGTGGGTCATGTGGAATCTCGTTTGGTCCATTTGGAGATAGTGTTAGTGTTGGTGCAAGATAGGTGCACGGTTTTGCGCCACATATTACCATAGGCTCATAAATCGTTTTGGGCGCAGCCGATGGTACTCCTAGGTGATGAGGGTCATGTGGAATATCTCATTTCATCCATTTGGAGATAGTGTTAATCTTGGTGCAAAGATAGGTGCCCGGTTTGCGCCAAAACGCGTACCATAGGCTCAAAAAATCATTTTGGATGCACCCGATGGAACTCCTAGGTAACGTGGGTCATGTGGAACCTCGTTTGATCCGTTTGGAGATAGTGTTAGTGTTGGTGCAAGATAGGTGCACGGTTTGCGCCCGAACGTACCATAGGCTCAAAAATCATTTTGGATGCACCGATGGAACTCCTAGGTGACGTGGGTCATGTGGAACCTCGTTTAGATCCGTTTGGAGATAGTGTTAGTGTTGGTGCAAGATAGGTGCCGCGGTTTGCGCTTGAGCGTACCATAGGCTCATAGAAATCATTTTGGATGCACCCGATGGAACTCCTAGGTGACGTGGGTCATGTGGAACCTCGTTTCGATCTGTTTGGAGATAGTGTTAGTGTTGGTGCAAGATAGGTGCACGGTTTGCGCCAAACGTACCATAGGCTCAGAAATTGTTTTGGATGCACCCGATGGAACTCCTAGGTGACGTGGGTCATGTGGAATTCGTTTGATCCGTTTGGAGATAGTGTTAATGTTGGTGCAAGATAGGTGCCGGTTTTGCCAACGCGTACCATAGGCTCGAAAATCGTTTTGGATGCACCGATGGAACTCCTAGGTGGCGTGGGTCATGTGGAACCTCGTTTTGGTCCGTTTGGAGATAGTGTTAGTGTTGGCGCAAGATAGGTGCAGGTTTGCCCAAGAAGGTACCATAGGCTCTCGAAATCATTTTGGATGCACCGATGGAACTCCTAGGTGGCGTGGGTCATGTGGAACCTCGTTTAGATCCGTTTGGAGATAGTGTTAGTGTTGGTGCAAGATAGTTGCTCGGTTTGCACCGAATCTACCATAGGCTCGAAAATAGTTTTGGATGCACCGATGGAACTCCTTGGTGGCGTGGGTCATGTGGAACCTAGTTTCAATCCATTTGGAGATAGTGTTAGTGTTGGTGCAAGATAGGTGCACGGTTTTTCGAGATGTACCATAGGCTCAAAAATCGTTTTGGGCCTTTTAGATGGTACTCCTAGGTGACGAGGCTCAAATGGAAGCTCGTTTGGTCCGTTTGGAGATAGTGCTAACGTTGGCGCAAGATAGATGCACGGTTTGCTTGAGAGCGTACCATAGGCTCGAAAATCATTTTGGATGCACTTGATGGAACTCCTAGGTGGCGTGGGTCATGTGGAACCTCGTTTGATCCATTTGGAGATATTGTTATCTTGGTGCAAGATAGGTGCAAGGTTTGCGCCGAACGTACCATAGGCTCAGAAAAATTGTTTTGGGCGCACCGATGGAACTCCTAGGTGACATGGGTCTTGTGGAATCTTGTTTCATCCATTTGGAGATAGTGTTAAGTGTTGGTGCAAGATCCGGTGCACGGTTTTGCGCCAATGTACCATTGGCTCATAAATCGTTTTGGACGCGACCGATGGTACTCTAGGTGATGAGGCTCATGTGGAATATCTCGTTCGATCCGTTTGGAGATAGTGCTAATCTTGGCGCAACATAGGTGCCGGGTTTGCGCCGAGCGTACCATAATCTCGGAAATCATTTTGGATGCACCCGATGGAACTCCTAGGTAACGTGGGTCATGTGGAACCTCGTTTGATCCGTTTGGAGATAGTGTTAGTGTTGGTGCAAGATAGGTGCACGGTTTGCGCCGAACGTACCATAGGCTCAAAATCATTTTGGATGCACCGATGGAACTCCTAGGTGACGTGGGTCATGTGGAACCTCGTTTAGATCTGTTTGGAGATAGTGTTAGTGTTGGTGCAAGATAGGTGCACGGTTTGCGCCGAACGTACCATAGGCTCGAAAATTGTTTTTGGATGCACCCGATGGAACTCCTAGGTGACGCGGGGTCATGTGGAACCTTGTTTCGATCCGTTTGGAGATAGTGTTAGTGTTGGTGCAAGATAGGTGCACGGTTTGCGCCAAACGTACCATAGGCTCGAAAATTGTTTTGGATGCACCCGATGGAACTCCTAGGTGATGTGGGTCATGTGGAACCTCGTTTGATCCGTTTGGATTTGGAGATAGTGTAATCTTGGCGCTGCGCAAGATAGGTGCCGGTTTGCGCCGAGCGTACCATAGGCTCGAAAATCGTTTTTGGATGCACCCGATGGAACTCCTAAGTGACGTGGGTCATGTGGAATCTCGTTTGATCCGTTTGGAGATAGTGTTAGTGTTGGCGCAAGATAGGTGCACGCGGTTTGCCAAAAGGTACCATAGGCTCGAAATCATTTTGGATAAACCCGATGGAACTCCTAGGTGGCGTGGGTCATGTGGAACCTCGTTTCGATCTATTTGGAGATAGTGTTAGTGTTGGTGCAAGATAGTTGCACGGTTTGCACCGAATCTACCATAGGCTCGGAAATAGTTTTGGATGCACCAGATGGAACTCCTTGGTGACGTGGGTCATGTGGAACCTAGTTTCAATCCATTTGGAGATAGTGTTAGTGTTGGTGGAAGATAGGTGCACGGTTTGCGCCAGATGTACCATAGGCTCAAAAATCGTTTTGGGCGCTTTTGATGGTACTCCTAGGTGACGAGGCTCAAATGGAAGCTCGTTTTGGTCCGTTTGGAGATAGTGCTAACGTTGACGCAAGATAGATGCACGGTTTGCACCGAACGTAACATAGGCTTAGAAATCGTTTTGGATGCACCCGATGGAACACCTAGGTGACGTGCGTCATGTGGAACCTCGTTTTGATCTGTTTGGATATAGTGTTAGTGTTGGTGCAAGATAGGTGTACGGTTTGCGCCGAATGTACCATAAGCTCAAAAATCATTTTGGGCCTTTTGATGGAATTCCTAGGTGACGTGGGTCTTGTGGAATCTCTATTCGGTCCATTTGGAGATAGTGTTAGTGTTGGTGCAAGATCCGTGCACGGTTTGCGCCACACGTACCATTGGCTCAGAAATCGTTTTGGACGCAGCCGATGGAACTCCTAGGTGACGTGGGTCATGTGGAACCTTGTTTCGATCCGTTTAGAGATAGTGTTAGGGTTGGTGCAAGATAGTTGCACGGTTTCAAACGAATGTACCATAGGCTCGGAAATAGTTTTGGATGCATGAGATGGAACTCCTTGGTGACGTGGGTCATGTGGAACCTTGTTCCAATCCAATTGGAGATAGTGTTAGTGTTGGTGCAAGATAGGGGCACGATTTAAGCGAACGTACCATAGGCTCAAAAATCGTTTTGGATGCACCCGATGGAACTCCTAGGTAACGTGGGTCATGTGGAACCTCGTTTCGATCCGTTTGGAGATAGTGTTAGTGTTGGTGCAAGATAGGCGCACGGTTTTGCGCCGAACGTACCATAGGCTCAAAACCATTTTGGATGCACCGATGGAACTCCTAGGTGACGTGGGTCATGTGGAACCTCGTTTAGATCCGTTTGGAGGTAGTGTTAGTGTTGGTGCAAGATAGGTGCACGGTTTGCGCCAAAGCGTACCATAGGCTTAGAAATTGTTTTGGATGCACCCGATGGAACTCCCTAGGTGACGTGGGTCATGTGGAATTCGTTTGATCCGTTTGGAGATAGTGCTAATCTTGGCGCAAGATAGGTGCCCGTTTGCACCAAACGTACCATAGTCTCGAAAATCATTTTGGATGCACCCGATGGAACTCCTAGGTAACGTGGGTCATGTGGAACCTCGTTTGATCCGTTTGGAGATAGTGTTAGTGTTGGCGCAAGATAGGTGCACGGTTTGCCCGAAGGTACCATAGGCTCGGAAACCATTTTGGATAAACCCGATGGAACTCCTAGGTGACGTGGGTCATGTGGAACCTCGTTTGATCCATTTGGAGATAGTGTTAGTGTTGGTGCAAGATAGTTGCACGGTTTGCACCGAATCTCTACCATATAGGCTCGGAAATAGTTTTGGATGCACCGATGGAACTCCTTGGTGATGTGGGTCATGTGGAACCTAGTTTCAATCCATTTGGAGATAGTGTTAGTGTTGGTGGAAGATAGGTGCACGGTTTGCGCCAGATGTACCATAGGCTCAAAAATCGTTTTGGGCGCACCCGATGGTACTCCTAGGTGACGAGGCTCAAATGGAAGCTCGTTTGGTCCGTTTGGAGATAGTGCTAACGTTGACGCAAGATAGATGCACGTTTGCGCCGAGCGTACCATAGGCTCGAAAATCATTTTGGATGCACCCGATGGAACACCTAGGTGACGTGGGTCTGTGGAGCCTCGTTTCGATCCGTTTGGAGATAGTGTTAGTGTTGGTGCAAGATAGGTGCACGGTTTGCGCCCAACGCGTACCATAGGCTCAAAAATCATTTTGGATGCACCCGATGGAACTCCTAGGTGACGTGGGTCATGTGGAACCTTGTTTCGATCCGTTTGGAGATAGTGTTAGTGTTGGTGCAAGATAGGTGCACGGTTTGCGCCAGAAGCGTTCCATAGGCTCAAAAATCGTTTTGGACGCACCGATGGTACTCCTAGGTGATGAGGGTCAAGTGGAAGCTTCGTTTGGTCCGTTTGGAGATAGTGCTAGTGTTGGTGCAAGATAGGTGCACGGTTTGCGCCGAACGTACCATAGGCTCAAAAATCATTTTGGGCCTTTTCCCGATGGTACTCCTAGGTGACGAGGGTCAAGTGGAAGCTCGTTTGGTCCGTTTGGAGGTAGTGCTAACGTTGACGCAAGATAGATGCACGGTTTGCGCGGCGCGTACCACCATAGGGTGAAAATCAATTTGGACGCACCCAATGGAACTCCTAGGTGACGAGGGTCAAGTGGAAGCTCATTTCGGTCCATTTGGAGATAGTGTTAGTGTTGGTGCAAGATAGTTGCATGGATTGCCCCGAACGTACCATAGTTTCAGAAATCATTTTGGATAAACCCGATGGAACTCCTAGGTGACGTGGGTCATGTGGAACCTCGTTTCGATCCGTTTGGAGATAGTGTTAGTGTTGGTGCAAGATAGTTGCACGGTTTGCACCGAATGTACCATAGGCTCAGAAATAGTTTTGGATGCATGAGATGGAACTCCTTGGTGACGTGGGTCATGTGGAACCATGTTCCAATCCATTTGGAGATAGTGTTAGTGTTGGTGCAAGATAGGTGCACGGTTTGCGCCAAACGTACCATAGGCTCAAAAATCATTTTGGACGCACCCAGCGGTACTCCTAGGTGACGAGGGTCAAATGGAAGCTCGTTTCGGTCCGTTTGGAGATAGTGCTAACATTGACGCAAGATACATGCACGGTTTGCGGCGAACGTACCATAGGCTCGAAAATCATTTTGGACGCACTTGATGGAACTCCTAAGTGACAAGGGTCAAGTGGAAGCTCGTTTCGGTTCATTTGAAGATATTGCCAATCTTAACACAAGATAGGGGCAAGGTTTGCGCCGAACGTACCATAGGCTCAGAAATTGTTTTGGACGCACCCGAGGCAACTCCTAGGTGACGTGGGTCTTGTGGAATCTTGTTTCAGTCCATTTGGTGATGTGCACACGCCTATGCAACGCGTGTAGCAAGTTGTGTGGCCCGATCTTCTCGTAGGATCCGCGAACTTGATAACTTGTCGCTGCGTGACCTGGTGAAGAGGCAGTGCACCGCGAGGCTGTCCACGCGACGAACTACCGAGACAATCACCCTTCCACGTACCGACGAAACAGCCCACGCAATCACGCCCTATAGACGTGAAGGCACAAACTGGGTGAACCGCAGTTCGGCGTTCTACAACTCCCTCAGGAATCGAAAGAACAAGTGTTGCAAGCCTCTCAAGACTCACGCATAAACAAAACTCCACGAGTTTGTGTATTCTGAATTCAGCTAATCAAAAATCTGACCTTTCATTGTATAGTACAAGATATATATAGGGATAGGGACGTTCAGCTTGGAGTAAATGGCAGCATGCGCATGCACCAGTGGATTTCATGGCTGGTTCGCGCGTCTTTCAGCTTCTGATAGCAGTTACTAAAATAAGCATAACTCTTTATTGGGAAGTCCAAATAATGAGCCGTTTGATGGGCTGGAAAGTAGACTTGAAGACGCTTCAATCCACATATAGAACACCATCTAACTCCTTGTATTCTGTCCATGCGTGATGCTTGGAATTCGTACCATGTATCAGTCATCTAGCTTCTGGTTGCATTTCCATGCAAAGGTGATGAACCACCATTTTATTCTTGCACACCATAGGCTTCTTGGTTCAAATGTCCAGAGGCTTGAATCCATCTTCATCCCATGCTGGTTCGTACACTCCATCATTCCTAAGGACATTGGAACAAGAACTCAAAAGCATAGGCTCATTCAACATAAACTGATTATTAAACATAAGGTTAGCGTTCACCGAGAATGAATTTCCTTCTCCAATTGTTTAGCTCTACTTCTTGTAATTGGACCAGCTATATCAAGTGGAGTTGCATTTGAAGATGAGTGAATGCTAGGAATGTCCTCATTAGCCTCCCTCTCTTGAGAAGGAGTCGTCCCTCGACTCAGGCTCACCAACAAATGGAAGCAAGTCTTTGACATTGAATGTTGTACTCACATTGGAATATTCAGGTGGCAGCTCAATTTTGTAAGCATTATCATTTATCTTGTGTAAAACCTTGAACGGACCATCACCCCTAGGAGATAACTTACTCTTGCGCTGTTGGGGAAATCGATCCTTGCGTAGATGCAACCACACGAGGTCTCCGGCTGGAATGTAACCTTCTTCTTACCTTTGTTCGCTTTGCTTTGCATATTGTGCTGATTTCTTCTCGATATTCCTTCTTGTCTCATCATGTAGCTTCTTGAGAAAATCCGATCTCTTTGCTGCATCCAAGTTAACTTGTTCCTGTAATGGTAAAGGCAAAAGATCCATGGGAGTATCTGGTTTAAACCCATAAACAATTTCAAATGGACAAAAGTTTGTTGTGGAATGGACTGTCCTGTTATAAGCAAATTCAACATGTGGAAGACAGTCTTCCCACTGCTTCAAATTCTTTTTCAACACAACACGCAAACATGGTGGACAAGGTACGGTTGACAACTTCAGTTTGCCCATCGGTTTCGGATGACAAGTGGTGGAAAATAACAACTTTGTACCAAGTTTAGCCCATAATGTCTTCCAAAATAGCTTAGAAATTTTGTATCCCGGTCTGAAACAATAGTCCTTGGTACTCCATGTAAACGAACGATCTCCCTAAAAAACAAATCAGCAACGTGTGAAGCATCGTCGTTCTTATGACATGGAATAAAATGTGCCATTTTAGAGAATCGGTCAACAACAACAAAGATAGAATCCTTCCCCCTCTGAGACCGAGGTAACCCCAAAATAAAATCCATGGATATATCTTCCCAAGGTACATTCGGAACTGGTAATGGAGTATAAAGACCATGGGGATTAAGGCGGGACGTAGCTTTCAAGCAGATTATGCAGCGTGCAACATATCGCTGGACATCACGTCGCATATGTGGCCAAAAGAAATGATCGGAGAGCATGTCCAATGTCTTTTTGACGCCAAAATGACCAGCTAAGCCACCAGCATGTGCTTCCTGCAAAAGAACTTGACGAATCGAGCAGGCTGGAATGCATAGTTTGTTAGTCCGAAATAAAAAACCATCATGCACATAATACTTGTCCCAGCCTTTTCCAGCAATGCAATGAGAGAAAGGTTCTTCAAAATCAGAATCAGCTGCATAGAGTGTTTTAATGGATTCCAAACCAAGCACTTTTGTATCTAATTGTGTAACCAAACCACATCTCCGTGATAAGGCATCAGCAACAATGTTATCTTTTCCACGCTTATGTTTTACAACATAGGGAAATGTTTCAATGAACTCAATCCATTTAGCATGTCTACGGTTCAGTTTGCCTTGACTTTTAGATATTTCAAAGCTTCATGATCGAATGGATGACAAATTCTTTAGGTAACAAATAATGTTGCCAAACTTCCAAAACTCGAACTAAGGCATAAAGCTCTTTATCATAGACAGAATAATTCAGATGTGGACCATTCAACTTTTCGGAAAAAGTAGGCAACAGGTTTACCTTCTTGAAGTAGTACACCTCCTATGCCAATACCACTTGCATCACATTCGATCTCAAATGTCTTACCAAAATCAGGAAGTTGTAGCAGCGGTGCTTCACAAAGCTTTGTTTTCAGCTCATTGAAGGCTTGGTCTTGTTCATCACCCCACTTGAATGGAACATCCTTCTTTGTCAAATTGTTGAGGGGTGCAGCGATGGTGCTGAAATCTTTAACAAAACGCTGTAAAAAACCTGCAAGACCATGAAAACTTGAACTTGACTCACATTTGTAGGTGTAGGCCAATCCTTTATTGCTTTAATCTTTTCTTCATCAACTTGAATTCCATCTGCAGAAACAACAAATCCAAGAAAAAACAACACGGTCTGTGCAAAATGTGCATTTAGCAATGTTTCCATACAATTTCTCTTCCCTCAAAACAGCAAGTACTTGACGGATATGATCAAGATGTTCATCAAATGATTTGCTATAGATCAGAATATCATCAAAATAAACAACAACAAATTTGCCAATGAAAGCTCTTAACACATGATTCATCAAACGCATAAAAGTTGAAGGAGCATTTGTCAAACCAAAGGGCATCACAAGCCATTCATAGAGACCAAATTTAGTTTTAAATGTTGTTTTCCATTCATCACCTATTTTCATTCGAATTTGATGATAACCACTACGTAAATCGATCTTGGTGAAAATAGTTGAACCACTCAGCTCATCTAACATGTCATCAAGCCTTGGAATAGGGTGACGATATCGAACAGTTATAGCATTGATAGCACGACAATCAACACACATACGCCAAGAACCATCTTTCTTTGGAACTAACAAAACAGGAACAGCACATGGTGATAAGGATTCACGAACATACCCTTTGTCCAAAAGCTCTTTTACCTGTTGCTGAATTTCCTTTGTCTCTGTGGGATTGGTGCGGTAGGCTGGACGATTTGGAAGAGAAGCACCTGGTACCAAATCAATTTGATGCTCAATTCCACGGAGTGGAGGAAGTCCAACTGGTATCTCATCGGGAAAAACATCTTCAAGTCCTGAAGAGATCAAGAACAACACTAGGCAGCGATGAAGGTAAATCGTTAGTTGAAAGTAGGACCTCCTTGTGCAAGAGCACAAAGAATGGGGCTGTGGTATTTCTCACTTCTCTCATATCACTCTTGCTCACAAAGAGACACTCAGATGTGGCGTGGCTGTTTAGGATTGGCATGAGTCTTTATGTGGCTGGATGGGTTAGAACTCTCTCCTTACTTGTGTTGGAGATCTCACTCAATTTTCTTTTGTCGATTCCTCTCTTTTCTTGCGAGCCATATCTGAAGCATGTATCTCCTCTGGAGATAATGGAATAAGAACCACCTTCTTGTCATTGTGAATGAAAGTGTGTTTGTTAGACCGTCCAAAATGCACCGAGTCCACATCAAATTGCCAGGGCCGACCAAGCAGCAAATGGCATGCTTGCATGGGGACAATATCACAATCCACCTCTCCATGATAATCACCAATGGAAAATGACAAACGAATCATGGCTGAAACCTTAACTGTCCCAGAATTATTCAACCATTGCATATGGTATGGATGTGGATGGCGACGTGGCTGCAAGCCAAGTTTCTCAACAAGCAAAGCACTAACAATATTATTGCAGCTCCCACCATCTATGATGAAACGGCACACTTGTCCTTTCACTTTGCATCTGGATTGAAACAAATTATGGCGTTGTCCTTGTTCAGCAGCAACAAATTGAGTGGAAAGAACTCGCCTCACCACCAAAGAAGGAGATGGTGTGTTCATTATAGAACGCGTCAAATCAGGAAAATCAGCAAGCAACTCATCAAAATCATCACTAGTAATCTCGTCCGAAAGATGGAGAAACAACATCTTGTAATAGGTCATTGTGAGCAAAAGTTGGAATAGGTTGAATGGCTAAACAATTTAGACCTAGCTCAAATGTACCATCCTCTGCTGAATACTCACAAGTGTCAAGACTAAGATCTGCAAATACATTGTTAAACTCATCCTCCTCTTCACTTTGGGAATCATAAGAACCATCAGCAAGTGCAATAATAGTACGACGATTGGGACATTCAGCTTGCTTATGCCCATGACCACCACACTTAAAACACTCAATCTTGCTTGTCTTGCGTTGGGTGGCTGCAGCAGTAGAAGAAGTGGGCTGACTTGAACTCACAACTTTACCTTTCACATCCAATTGTTTGGAAGAAGTTGGAAGATATCTATTTGCTCCACGAGATGAAGATTTGGGCGTTGCAGCTCCTTGCTGTTGGAATTGAGGCATGACATCCCCTTGCTGTTGGGAATGACGCCATGAAGCATTGTATTTGTAAGACGTAGCAATTTGCCTTTCAGCCCTCTTTGCAAAATGAACCAACTCGGTGAGACATGTGTAGGTTGTCATATCCACTTTATCAGCAATGGGTTTATTGAGGCCAACTAGAAACCGAGCCATTGTGGATTCCTCATCTTCGCTATCCTGTATGAAGTACACACATTTCAATTCTTGAAAATATTCATCAACAGATACGAGTACCTTGCACAAGACGTTTCAGCTTCAAATGTAGATCACGAGAGTAATATGCTGGAACAAAACGACGTCGCATTTCTCTCTTCATGTCTTCCCAAGTTATACGAACATGCCCAACTCTCTGATATTCAGTACGGACCTGATTCCACCAAGTTATGGCACCGAACGTAACATAGGCTCAGAAATCGTTTTGGATGCACACGATGGAACACCTAGGTGACGTGGGTCATGTGGAACCTCGTTTCGATCCGTTTGGAGATAGTGTTAGTGTTGGTGCAAGATAGGTGCACGGTTTGCGCCGAATGTACCATAGGCTCAAAAATCATTTTGGACGCACCCGATGGAACTCCTAGGTGACGTGGGTCTTGTGGAATCTCGTTTCGGTCCATTTGGAGACAGTGTTTGTGTTGGTGCAAGATCCGTGCACGGTTTGCGCCACACGTACCATTGGCTCATAAATCGTTTTGGACGCAGCCGATGGTACTCCTAGGTGATGAGGCTCATGTGGAATATCTCATTTCAGTCAATTTGGAGATAGTGCTAATCTTGACGCAACATAGGTGCCCGGTTTGCGCCGAACGTACCATAGTCTCGGAAATCAGTTTGGATGCACCCGATGGAACTGCTAGGTAACGTGGGTCATGTGGAACATCGTTTAGATCTGTGTGGAGGTATTGTTGGTGTTGGTGCAAGATAGGTGCACGGTTTGTGCCAAACGTACCATAGGCTCAGAAATTGTTTTGGATGCACCCGATGGAACTCCTAGGTGACGTGGGTCAGTCAATTTGGAGATAGTGCTAATCTTGACGCAAGATAAGTGCCCGGTTTGCGCCGAACGTACCATAGGATCAGAAATCATTTTGGATGCACCCGATGGAACTGCTAAGTGACGTGGGTCATGTGGAACCTCATTTCGATCCGTTTGGAGATAGTGTTAGTGTTGGCACAAGATAGGTGCACAGTTTGCCCCGAAGGTACCATAGGCTCGGAAATCATTTTGGATAAACCCGATGGAACTCCTAGGTGACGTGGGTCATGTGGATCCTCGTTTCGATCCGTTTGGAGATAGTGTTAGTGTTGGTGCAAGATAGTTGCACGGTTTGCACCGAACGTACCATAGGCTCGGAAATAGTTTTGGATGCAGCAGATGGAACTCCTTGGTGACGTGGGTCATGTGGAACCTAGTTTCAATCTGTTTGGAGATAGTGTTAGTGTTGGTGCAAGTTAGGTGCACGGTTTGCGCCAGATGTACCATAGGCTCAAAAATCGTTTTGGACGCACCCAGCGGTACTCCTAGGTGACGAGGCTCAAATGGAAGCTCATTTTGGTCCATTTGGAGATAGTGCTAACGTTGACGCAAGATAGATGCACGGTTTGCACCGAACGTAACATAGGCTCAGAAATCGTTTTGGATGCACACGATGGAACACCTAGGTGACGTGGGTCATGTGGAACCTCGTTTCGATCCGTTTGGAGATAGTGTTAGTGTTGGTGCAAGATAGGTGCACGGTTTGCGCCGAATGTACCATAGGCTCAAAAATCATTTTGGACGCACCCGATGGAACTCCTAGGTGACGTGGGTCTTGTGGAATCTCGTTTCGGTCCATTTGGAGACAGTGTTTGTGTTGGTGCAAGATCCGTGCACGGTTTGCGCCACACGTACCATTGGCTCATAAATCGTTTTGGACGCAACCGATGGTACTCCTAGGTGATGAGGCTCATGTGGAATATCTCATTTCAGTCAATTTGGAGATAGTGCTAATCTTGACGCAACATAGGTGCCCGGTTTGCGCCGAACGTACCATAGTCTCGGAAATCGTTTTGGATGCACCCGATGGAACTGCTAGGTAACGTGGGTCATGTGGAACCTCGTTTAGATCCGTTTGGAGATAGTGTTAGTGTTGGTGCAAGATAGGTGCACGGTTTGCGCCGAACGTACCATAGGCTCGGAAATCATTTTGGATGCACCCGATGGAACTCCTAAGTGACGTGGGTCATGTGGAACCTCGTTTAGATCTGTGTGGAGGTAGTGTTAGTGTTGGTGCAAGATAGGTGCACGGTTTGCGCCGAACGTACCATAGGCTCAGAAATTGTTTTGGATGCACCCGATGGAACTCCTAGGTGACGTGGGTCATGTGGAACCTTGTTTCGATCCGTTTGGAGATAGTGTTAGTGTTGGTGCAAGATAGGTGCACGGTTTGCGCCAAACGTACCATAGGCTCAGAAATTGTTTTGGATGCACCCGATGGAACTCCTAGGTGACGTGGGTCAAGTGGAACCTCGTTTCGATCCGTTTGGAGATAGTGTTAGTGTTGGTGCAAGATAGGTGCCCGGTTTGCGCCGAACGTACCATAGGCTCAGAAATCGTTTTGGATGCACCCGATGGAACTACTAAGTGACGTGGGTCATGTGGAACCTCATTTCGATCCGTTTGGAAATAGTGTTAGTGTTGGCGCAAGATAGGTGCACGGTTTGCCCCGAAGGTACCATAGGCTCGGAAATCATTTTGCATGCACCCGATGGAACTTCTAGGTGACGTGGGTCATGTGGAACATCGTTTAGATCTGTGTGGAGGTAGTGTTAGTGTTGGTGCAAGATAGGTGCACGGTTTGTGCCAAACGTACCATAGGCTCAGAAATTGTTTTGGATGCACCCGATGGAACTCCTAGGTGACGTGGGTCAGTCAATTTGGAGATAGTGCTAATCTTGACGCAAGATAAGTGCCCGGTTTGCGCCGAACGTACCATAGGACCAGAAATCATTTTGGATGCACCCGATGGAACTGCTAAGTGACGTGGGTCATGTGGAACCTCATTTAGTGTTGGCGCAAAGATAGGTGCGATCCGTTTGGAGATAGTAGTGTTAGTGTTGGTGCAAGATAGGTGCACGGGTTTGCCCCGAAGGTACCATAGGCTCGGAAATCATTTTGGATAAACCCGATGGAACTCCTAGGTGACGTGGGTCATGTGGATCCTCGTTTCAATCCGTTTGGAGATAGTGTTAGTGTTGGTGCAAGATATTTGCACGCAGGTTTGCACCGAACGTACCATAGGCTCAAAATAGTTTTGGATGCACCCGATGGAACTCCTTGGTGACGTGGGTCATGTGGAACCTAGTTTCAATCATTTGGAGATAGTGTTAGTGTTGGTGCAAGATAGGTGCACGGTTTGCGCCGAGATGTACCATAGGCTCAAAAATCGTTTTGGACGCACCCGATGGAACTCCTAGGTGACGAGGCTCAAATGGAAGCTCATTTTGGTCCGTTTGGAGATAGTGCTAATGTTGGTGCAAGATAGCGTACCATAGCACAATCGGTTGCGCGCGAAACGTACCATAGGCATAGGCTCAAAAATCATTTTGACGCACCCGATGGAACTGCTAGGTGACGTGGGTCTTGTGGAATCTCGTTTGGTCCATTTGGAGATAGTGTTAGTGTTGGTGCAAGATCCGTGCACGGTTTTTGCGCCACACGTACCATTAGCTCATAAATCGTTTTGGACGCAGCCGATGGTACTCCTAGGTGATGAGGCTCATGTGGAATGTCTCATTTCAGTCAATTTGGAGATAGTGCTAATCTTGACGCAACATAGGTGCCCGGTTTGCGCCGAACGTAGCATAGTCTCGGAAATCGTTTTGGATACACCCGATGGAACTGCTAGGTAACGTGGGTCATGTGGAACCTCGTTTCGATCCGTTTGGAGATAGTGTTAGTGTTGGTGCACGATAGGTGCACGGTTTGCGCCGAACGTACCATAGGATCAGAAATCATTTTGGATGCACCCGATGGAACTCCTAGGTGACGTGGGTCATGTGGAACCTCGTTTAGATCCGTGTGGAGGTAGCGTTAGTGTTGGTGCAAGATAGGTGCACGGTTTGCGCCGAACGTACCATAGGCTCAGAAATTGTTTTGGATGCACCCGATGGAACTCCTAGGTGACGTGGGTCATGTGGAACCTTGTTTCGATCCGATTGGGGATAGTGTTAGTGTTGGTGCAAGATAGGTGCACGGTTTGCGCCAAACATACCATAGGCTCATAAATTGTTTTGGATGCACCTGATGGAACTCCTAGGTGACGTGGGTCAGTCAATTTGGAGATAGTGCTAATCTTGACGCAAGATAGGTGCCCGGTTTGCGCCGAACGTACCATAGGCTCGGAAATCGTTTTGGATGCACCCGATGGAACTGCTAGGTAACGTGGGTCATGTGAAACCTCGTTTCGATCTGTTTGGAGATAGTGTTAGTGTTGGTGCAAGATAGGTGTACGGTTTGCGCCGAACGTACCATAGGCTCAGAAATCATTTTGGATGCACCCGATGGAACTCCTAGGTGACGTGGGTCATGTGGAACCTCGTTTAGATCTGTGTGGAGGTAGTGTTAGTGTTGGTCCAAGATAGGTGCACGATTTGCGCCGAACGTACCATAGGCTCAGAAATTGTTTTGGATGCACCCGATGGAACTCCTAGGTGACGTGGGTCATGTGGAACCTCATTTCGATCCGTTTGGAGATAGTGTTAGTGTTGGTGCAAGATAGTTGCACGGTTTGCACCGATTGTACCATAGGCTCGGAAATAGTTTTGGATGCACGAGATGGAACTCCTTGGTGACGTGGGTCATGTGGAACCTTGTTCCAATCCATTTGGAGATAGTGTTAGTGTTGGTGCAAGATAGGTGCACGGTTTGCGCCAAACGTACCATAGGCTCAGAAATTGTTTTGGATGCACCCGATGGAACTCCTAGGTGACGTGGGTCAGTCAATTTGGAGATAGTGCTAATCTTGACTGAAGATTGGTGCCCGGTTTGCGCCGAACGTACCATAGGCCCGAAAATCGTTTTGGATGCACCCGATGGAACTGCTAAGTGACGTGGGTCATGTGGAATCTTGTTTCGATCCGTTTGGAGATAGTGTTAGTGTTGGCGCAAGATAGGTGCACGGTTTGCCCCGAAGGTACCATAGGCTCGGAAACCATTTTGGATAAACCCGATGGAACTCCTAGGTGACGTGGGTCATGTGGAACCTCGTTTCGATCCGTTTGGAGATAGTGTTAGTGTTGGTGCAAGATAGTTGCACGGTTTGCACCGAATCTACCATAGGCACGGAAATAGTTTTGGATGCACCAGATGGAACTCCTTGGTGACGTGGGTCATGTGGAACCTAGTTCCAATCCATTTGGAGATAGTGTTAGTGTTGGTGGAAGATAGGTGCACGGTTTGCGCCAGATGTACCATAGGCTCAAAAATCGTTTTGGATGCACCCAGCGGTACTCCTAGGTGACGAGGCTCAAATGGAAGCTCATTTCGGTCCGTTTGGAGATAGTGCTAACGTTGACGCAAGATAGATGCACGGTTTGCACCGAACGTACCATAGGCTTGAAAATCATTTTGGACGCACTTGATGGAACTCCTAGGTGACGAGGGTCAAGTGGAAGCTCATTTCGGTTCAATTAGAGATATTGCCAATCTTAACGCAAGATAGGTGCAAGGTTTGCGCCGAACGTACCATAGGCTCAGAAATTGTTTTGGACGCACCCGATGCAACTCCTAGGTGACGTGGGTGTTGTGGAATCTTGTTTCAGTCCATTTGGAGACAGTGTTAGTGTCGGTGCAAGATCCGTGCACGGTTTGCGCCACACGTACCATTGGCTCATAAATCGTTTTGGACGCAGCTGATGGTATTCCTAGGTGATGAGGCTCATGTGGAATATCTCATTTCAGTCAATTTGGAGATAGTGCTAATCTTGACGCAACATAGGTGCCCGGTTTGCGCCGAACGTACCATAATCTCGGAAATCATTTTGGATGCACCCGATGGAACTGCTAGGTAACGTGGGTCATGTGGAACCTCGTTTCGATCCGTTTGGAGATAGTGTTAGTGTTGGTGCAAGATAGGTGCACGGTTTGCGCCGAACGTACCATAGGCTCAGAAATCATTTTGGATGCACCCGATGGAACTCCTAGGTGACGTGGGTCATGTGGAACCTCGTTTAGATCCGTGTGGAGGTAGTGTTAGTGTTGGTGCAAGATAGGTGCACGGTTTGCGCCGAACGCACCACCATAGGCTCGAAAATTGTTTTGGATGCACCCGATGGAACTCCTAGGTGACGTGGGTCATGTGGAACCTTGTTTCGATCCGTTTGGAGATAGTGTTAGTGTTGGTGCAAGATAGGTGCACGGTTTGCGCCAAACGTACCATAGGCTCAGAAATTGTTTTGGATGCACCCGATGGAACTCCTAGGTGACGTGGGTCATGTGGAATTTGGAGATAGTGCTAATCTTGACGCAAGATAGGTGCCCGGTTTGCGCCGAACGTACCATAGGCTCAGAAATCGTTTTGGATGCACCCGATGGAACTGCTAAGTGACGTGGGTCATGTGGAACCTCGTTTCGATCCGTTTGGAGATAGTGTTAGTGTTGGCGCAAGATAGGTGCACGGTTTGCCCCGAAGGTACCATAGGCTCGGAAATCATTTTGGATAAACCCGATGGAACTCCTAGGTGACGTGGGTCATGTGGAACCTCGTTTAGATCTGTGTGGAGGTAGTGTTAGTGTTGGTGCAAGATAGGTGCACGGTTTGCGCCAAACGTACCATAGGCTCAGAAATTGTTTTGGATGCACTCGATGGAACTCCTAGGTGACGTGGGTCATGTGGAACCTTGTTTCAATCCGTTTGGAGATAGTGTTAGTGTTGGTGCAAGATAGGTGCACGGTTTGCGCCGAACGTACCATAGGCTCAGAAATTGTTTTGGATGCACCCGATGGAACTCCTATGTGACGTGGGTCATGTGGAACCTAGTTTCGATCCGTTTGGAGATAGTGTTAGTGTTGGTGCAAGATAGGTGCATGGTTTGCGCCAGATGTACCATAGGCTCAAAAATCATTTTGGATGCACCCAGCGGTACTCCTAGGTGACGAGGCTCAAATGGAAGCTCATTTCGGTCCGTTTGGAGATAGTGCTAACGTTGACGCAAGATAGATGCACGGTTTGCACCGAACGTAACATAGGCTCAGAAATCGTTTTGGATGCACCCGATGGAACACCTAGGTGACGTGGGTCATGTGGAACCTCGTTTCGATCTGTTTGGAGATAGTGTTAGTGTTGGTGCAAGATAGGTGCCCGGTTTGCGCCAAACGTACCATAGGCTCAGAAATTGTTTTGGATGCACTCGATGGAACTCCTAGGTGACGTGGGTCATGTGGAACCTTGTTTCAATCCGTTTGGAGATAGTGTTAGTGTTGGTGCAAGATAGGTGCACGGTTTGCGCCAGATGTACCATAGGCTCAAAAATCGTTTTGGACGCACCCGGTGGTACTCCTAGGTGATGAGGGTCAAGTGGAACCTCGTTTCGGTCCGTTTGGAGATAGTGCTAGTGTTGGTGCAAGATAGGTGCACTGTTTGGGCGAACGTACCATAGGCTCAAAAATCATTTTGGACGCACCCAGCGGTACTCCTAGGTGACAAGGGTCAAGTGGAAGCTCGTTTCGGTCCGTTTGGAGGTAGTGTTAATGTTGACGCAAGATAGAAGCACGGTTTGCGGCGAACGTACCATAGGGTCAGAAATCAATTTGGAGGCACCCAATGGAACTCCTAGGTGACGAGGGTCAAGTGGAAGCTCGTTTCGGTCCATTTGGAGATGGTGTTAGTGTTGGTGCAAGATAGTTGCACGGATTGCCCCGAACGTACCATAGGCTCAGAAATCATTTTGGATAAACCCGATGGAACTCCTAGGTGATGTGGGTCATGTGGAACCTCGTTTCGATCCGTTTGGAGATAGTGTTAGTGTTGGAGCAAGATAGTTGCACGGTTTGCAACGAATGTACCATAGGCTCGGAAATAGTTTTGGATGCATGAGATGGAACTCCTTGGTGACGTGGGTCATGTGGAACCTTGTTCCAATCCATTTGGTCATAGTGTTAGTGTTGGTGCAAGATAGGTGCACGGTTTGCGCCAGACGTACCATAGGCTCAAAAATCGTTTTGGACGCACCCAGCGGTACTCCTAGGTGACGAGGGTCAAATGGAAGCTCGTTTCGGTCTGTTTGGAGATAGTGCTAACGTTGACGCAAGATAGATGCACGGTTTGCGGTGAACGTACCATAGGCTCAGAAATCATTTCGGACGCACTTGATGGAACTCCTAGGTGACGAGGGTGATGTGGAACCTCGTTTCGATCCGTTTGGAGATAGTGTTAGTGTTGGTGCAAGATAGGTGCACGGTTTGCGCCGAACGTACCATAGGCTCAAAAATCGTTTTGGACGCACCCGATGGAACTGCTAGGTGACGTGGGTCTTGTGGAATCTCGTTTCGGTCCATTTGGAGACAGTGTTAGTGTCGGTGCAAGATCCGTGCACGGTTTGCGCCACACGTACCATTAGCTCATAAATCGTTTTGGACGCAGCCGATGGTACTCCTAGGTGATGAGGCTCATGTGGAATGTCTCATTTCAGTCAATTTGGAGATAGTGCTAATCTTGACGCAACATAGGTGCCCGGTTTGCGCCGAACGTACCATAGTCTCGGAAATCATTTTGGATGCACCTGATGGAACTGCTAGGTAACGTGGGTCATGTGGAACCTCGTTTCGATCTGTTTGGAGATAGTGTTAGTGTTGGTGCAAGATAGGTGCACGGTTTGCGCCAAACGTACCATAGGCTCAGAAATTGTTTTGGATGCACTCGATGGAACTCCTAGGTGACGTGGGTCATGTGGAACCTTGTTTCAATCCGTTTGGAGATAGTGTTAGTGTTGGTGCAAGATAGGTGCACGGTTTGCGCCGAACGTACCATAGGCTCAAAAATCGTTTTGGACGCACCCGATGGAACTGCTAGGTGACGTGGGTCTTGTGGAATCTCGTTTCGGTCCATTTGGAGACAGTGTTAGTGTCGGTGCAAGATCCGTGCACGGTTTGCGCCACACGTACCATTAGCTCATAAATCGTTTTGGACGCAGCCGATGGTACTCCTAGGTGATGAGGCTCATGTGGAATGTCTCATTTCAGTCAATTTGGAGATAGTGCTAATCTTGACGCAACATAGGTGCCCGGTTTGCGCCGAACGTAGCATAGTCTCGGAAATCGTTTTGGATGCACCCGATGGAACTGCTAGGTAACGTGGGTCATGTGGAACCTCGTTTCGATCTGTTTGGAGATAGTGTTAGTGTTGGTGCAAGATAGGTGTACGGTTTGCGCCGAACGTACCATAGGCTCAGAAATCATTTTGGATGCACCCGATGGAACTCCTAGGTGACGTGGGTCATGTGGAACCTCGTTTAGATCTGTGTGGAGGTAGTGTTAGTGTTGGTCCAAGATAGGTGCACGGTTTGCGCCGAACGTACCATAGGCTCAGAAATTGTTTTGGATGCACCCGATGGAACTCCTAGGTGACGTGGGTCATGTGGAACCTCGTTTCGATCGGTTTGGAGATAGTGTTAGTGTTGGTGCAAGATAGTTGCACGGTTTGCACCGAATGTACCATAGGCTCGGAAATAGTTTTGGATGCACGAGATGGAACTCCTTGGTGACGTGGGTCATGTGGAACCTTGTTCCAATCCATTTGGAGATAGTGTTAGTGTTGGTGCAAGATAGGTGCACGGTTTGCGCCAAACGTACCATAGGCTCAGAAATTGTTTTGGATGCACCCGATGGAACTCCTAGGTGACGTGGGTCACCTCGTTTCATTTGGAGATAGTGCTAATCTTGGTGCAAGATAGGTGCCCGGTTTGCGCCGAACGTACCATAGGCCCGGAAATCGTTTTGGATGCACCCGATGGAACTGCTAAGTGACGTGGGTCATGTGGAACCTCGTTTCGATCCGTTTGGAGATAGTGTTAGTGTTGGCGCAAGATAGGTGCACGGTTTGTCCCGAAGGTACCATAGGCTCGGAAACCATTTTGGATAAACCCGATGGAACTCCTAGGTGACGTGGGTCATGTGGAACCTCGTTTCGATCCGTTTGGAGATAGTGTTAGTGTTGGTGCAAGATAGTTGCACGGTTTGCACCGAATCTACCATAGGCTCGGAAATAGTTTTGGATGCACCAGATGGAACTCCTTGGTGACGTGGGTCATGTGGAACCTAGTTTCAATCCATTTGGAGATAGTGTTAGTGTTGGTGGAAGATAGGTGCACGGTTTGCGCCAGATGTACCATAGGCTCAAAAATCGTTTTGGACGCACCCAGCGGTACTCCTAGGTGACGAGGCTCAAATGGAAGCTCATTTCGGTCCGTTTGGAGATAGTGCTAACGTTGACGCAAGATAGATGCACGGTTTGCACCGAACGTACCATAGGCTCAGAAATCGTTTTGGATGCACCCGATGGAACTCCTAGGTGACGTGGGTCATGTGGAACCTCGTTTCGATCCGTTTGGAGATAGTGTTAGTGTTGGTGCAAGATAGGTGCCCGGTTTGCGCCGAACGTACCATAGGCTCAAAAATCGTTTTGGATGCACCCGATGGAACTCCTAGGTGACGTGGGTCTTGTGGAATCTCTATTCGGTCCATTTGGAGACAGTGTTAGTGTCGGTGCAAGATCCGTGCACGGTTTGCGCCACACGTACCATTAGCTCATAAATCGTTTTGGACGCAGCCGATGGTACTCCTAGGTGATGAGGCTCATGTGGAATGTCTCATTTCAGTCAATTTGGAGATAGTGCTAATCTTGACGCAACATAGGTGCCCGGTTTGCGCCGAACGTACCATAGTCTCGGAAATCGTTTTGGATACACCCGATGGAACTGCTAGGTAACGTGGGTCATGTGGAACCTCGTTTCGATCCGTTTGGAGATAGTGTTAGTGTTGGTGCAAGATAGGTGCACGGTTTGCGCCGAACGTACCATAGGATCAGAAATCATTTTGGATGCACCCGATGGAACTCCTAGGTGACGTGGGTCATGTGGAACCTCGTTTAGATCCGTGTGGAGGTAGCGTTAGTGTTGGTGCAAGATAGGTGCACGGTTTGCGCGCCAAAACGCACCATATAGGCTCGAAAATTGTTTTGGATGCACCCGATGGAACTCCTAGGTGACGTGGGTCATGTGGAACCTTGTTTCGATCCGATTGGGAGTGTTAGTGTTGGTGCAAGATAGGTGCACGGTTTGCGCCAAACATACCATAGGCTCATAAATTGTTTTGGATGCACCTGATGGAACTCCTAGGTGACGTGGGTCAGTCAATTTGGAGATAGTGCTAATCTTGACGCAAGATAGGTGCACGGTTTGCGCCAGACGTACCATAAGCTCAAAAATTGTTTTGGACGCACCCGGTGGTACTCCTAGGTGATGAGGGTCAAGTGGAAGCTCATTTCGGTCCGTTTGGAGATAGTGCTAGTGTTGGTGCAAGATCGGTGCACGGTTTGCGGTGAACGTACCATAAGCTCAAAAATCATTTTGGACGCACCCAGCAGTACTCCTAGGTGACGAGGGTCAAGTCGAAGCTCGTTTCGGTCCGTTTGGAGGTAATGCTAATGTTGACGCAAGATAGATGCACGGTTTGCGGCGAACGTACCATAGGGTCAGAAATCAATTTGGTGGCACCCAATGGAACTCCTAGGTGACGAGGGTCAAGTGGAAGCTCATTTTGGTCCATTTGGAGATAGTGTTAGTGTTGGTGCAAGATAGTTGCATGGATTGCCCCGAACGTACCATAGGCTCAGAAATCATTTTGGATAAACCCGATGGAACTCCTAGGTGACGTGGGTCATGTGGAACCTCGTTTCGATCCGTTTGGAGATAGTGTTAGTGTTGGTGCAAGATAGTTGCACGGTTTGCATCGAATGTACCATAGGCTCGGAAATAGTATTGGATGCACGAGATGGAACTCCTTAGTGACGTGGGTCATGTGGAACCTAGTTTCAATCCGTTTGGAGATAGTGTTAGTGTTGGTGCAAGATAGGTGCACGGTTTGTGCCAGATGTACCATAGGCTCAAAAATCGTTTTGGACGCACCCAGCGGTACTCCTAGGTGACGAGGCTCAAATGGAAGCTCGTTTTGGTCTGCTTGGAGATAGTACTAACGTTGACGCAAGATAGATGCACGGTTTGCGCCGAACGTACCATAGGCTTGAAAATCATTTTGGACGCACTTGATGGAACTCCTAGGTGACGAGGGTCAAGTGGAAGCTCATTTCGGTTCAATTAGAGATATTGCCAATCTTAACGCAAGATAGGTGCAAGGTTTGCGCCGAACGTACCATAGGCTCAGAAATTGTTTTGGACGCACCCGATGCAACTCCTAGGTGACGTGGGTGTTGTGGAATCTTGTTTCAGTCCATTTGGAGACAGTGTTAGTGTCGGTGCAAGATCCGTGCACGGTTTGCGCCACACGTACCATTGGCTCATAAATCGTTTTGGACGCAGCTGATGGTATTCCTAGGTGATGAGGCTCATGTGGAATATCTCATTTCAGTCAATTTGGAGATAGTGCTAATCTTGACGCAACATAAGTGCCCGGTTTGCGCCGAACGTACCATAGTCTCGGAAATCGTTTTGGATGCACCCGATGGAACTGCTAGGTAACGTGGGTCATGTGGAACCTCGTTTCGATCCGTTTGGAGATAGTGTTAGTGTTGGTGCAAGATAGGTGCACGGTTTGCGCCTAACGTACCATAGGCTCAGAAATCATTTTGGATGCACCCGATGGAACTCCTAGGTGACGTGGGTCATGTGGAACCTCGTTTAGATCTGTGTGGAGGTAATGTTAGTGTTGGTGCAAGATAGGTGCACGGTTTGCGCCGAACGTACCATAGGCTCAGAAATGGTTTTGGATGCACCCGATTTAACTCCTAGGTGACGTGGGTCATGTGGAACCTTGTTTCGATCTGTTTGGAGATAGTGTTAGTGTTGGTGCAAGATAGGTGCACGGTTTGCGCCAAACGTACCATAGGCTCAGAAATTGTTTTGGATGCACCCGATGGAACTCCTAGGTGACGTGGGTCAGTCAATTTGGAGATAGTGCTAATCTTGACGCAAGATAGGTGCCCGGTTTGCGCCGAACGTACCATAAGCCCGGAAATCGTTTTGGATGCACCCGATGGAACTGCTAAGTGACGTGGGTCATGTGGAACCTCGTTTCGATCCGTTTGGAGATAGTGTTAGTGTTGGCGCAAGATAGGTGCACGGTTTGCCCCGAAGGGACCATAGGCTCGGAAACCATTTTGGATAAACCCGATGGAACTCCTAGGTGACGTGGGTCATGTGGAACCTCGTTTCGATCCGTTTGGAGATAGTGTTAGTGTTGGTGCAAGATAGTTGCACGGTTTGCACCGAATCTACCATATGCTCGGAAATAGTTTTGGATGCACCAGATGGAACTCCTTGGTGACGTGGGTCATGTGGAACCTAGTTTCAATCCGTTTGGAGATAGTGTTACTATTGGTGCAAGATAGTTGCACGGTTTGCGCCAGATGTACCATAGGCTCAAAATTCGTTTTGGACGCACCCAGCGGTACTCCTAGGTGACAAGGCTCAAATGGAAGCTCATTTCGGTCCGTTTGGAGATAGTGCTAACGTTGACGCAAGATAGATGCACGGTTTGCACCGAACGTAACATAGGCTCATAAATCGTTTTGGATGCACCCGATGGAACACCTAGGTGACGTGGGTCATGTGGAACCTCGTTTCGATCTGTTTGGAGATAGTGTTAGTGTTGGTGCAAGATAGGTGCCCGGTTTGCGCCGAATGTACCATAGGCTCAAAAATCGTTTTGGATGCACCCGATGGAACTCCTAGGTGACGTGGGTCTTGTGGAATCTCTATTCGGTCCATTTGGAGACAGTGTTAGTGTCGGTGCAAGATCCGTGCACGGTTTTACGCCACAAGTACCATTGGCTCATAAATCGTTTTGGACGTAGCCGATGGTACCCCTAGGTGATGAGGCTCAAGTGGAATATCTCATTTCAGTCAATTTGGAGATAGTGCTAATCTTGATGCAACATAGGTGCCCGGTTTGCTTGCCCGAACGTACCATACTCTCGGAAATCGTTTTGGATGCACCCGATGGAACTGCTAGGTAACGTGGGTCATGTGGAACCTCGTTTCGATCCGTTTGGAGATAGTGTTAGTGTTGGTGCAAGATAGGTGCACGGTTTGCGCCGAACGTACCATAGGCTCAGAAATTGTTTTGGATGCACCCGATGGAACTCCTAGGTGACGTGGGTCATGTGGAACCTTGTTTTGATCCGTTTGGAGATAGTGTTAGTGTTGGTGCAAGATAGGTGCATGGTTTGCGCCAGACGTACCATAGGCTCAAAAATCGTTTTGGACGCACCCGGTGGTACTCCTAGGTGATGAGGGTCAAGTGGAAGCTCGTTTCGGTCCGTTTGGAGATAGTGCTGGTGTTGGTGCAAGATAGGTGCACGGTTTGCGGCGAACGTACCATAGGCTCAAAAATCATTTTGAACGCACCCAGCGGTACTCCTAGGTGACGAGGGTCAAGTGGAAGCTCGTTTCGGTCCATTTGGAGGTTGTGCTAACGTTGACGCAAGATAGATGCACGGTTTGCGGCGAACGTACCATAGGGTCAGAAATCAATTTGGAGGCACCCAATGGAACTCCTAGGTGACGAGGGTCAAGTGGAAGCTCGTTTCGGTCCATTTGGAGATAGTGTTAGTGTTGGTGCAAGATAGTTGCACGGATTGCCCCGAACGTACCATAGTTTCAGAAATCATTTTGGATAAACCCGATGGAACTCCTAGGTGACGTCGGTCATGTGGAACCTCGTTTTGATCTGTTTGGAGATAGTGTTAGTATTGGCGCAAGATAGGTGCACGGATTGCCCCGAACGTACCATAGTTTCAGAAATCATTTTGGATAAACCCGATGGAACTCCTAGGTGACGTCGGTCATGTGGAACCTCGTTTTGATCTGTTTGGAGATAGTGTTAGTATTGGCGCAAGATAGGTGCACGGTTTGCCCCGAAGGTACCATAGGCTCGGAAATCATTTTGGATAAACCCGATGGAACTCCTAGGTGACGTGGGTCATGTGGAACCTCGTTTCGATCTGTTTGGAGATAGTGTTACTGTTGGTGCAAGATAGTTGCACGGTTTGCACTGAATGTACCATAGGCTTAGAAATAGTTTTGGATGCACCAGATGGAACTCCATGGTGCTGGGTCAAGTGGAACCTAGTTTCAAGCCGTTTGGAGTTAGTGTTAGTGTTGGTGCAAGATAGGTGCACGGTTTGCGCCAGACGTACCATAGGCTCAAAAATCGTTTTGGACGCACCCGATGGAACTCCTAGGTGATGTGGGTCTTGTGGAATCTCGTTTCGGTCCATTTGGAGACAGTGTTAGTGTTGGTGCAAGATCCGTGCACGGTTTGCGCCACACGTACCATTGGCTCATAAATCGTTTTGGACGCAGCCGATGGTACTCCTAGGTGATGAGGCTCATGTGGAATATCTCATTTCAGTCAATTTCGAGATAGTGCTAATCTTGACGCAACATAGGTGCCCGGTTTGCGCCGAACGTACCATAGTCTCGGAAATCGTTTTGGATGCACCCGATGGAACTGCTGGGTCACGTGGGTCATGTGGAACCTCGTTTCGATCCATTTGGAGATAGTGTTAGTGTTGGTGCAAGATAGGTGCACGGTTTGCGCCGAACGTACCATAGGCTCAGAAATCATTTTGGATGCAACCGACGGAACTCCTAGGTGACGTGGGTCATGTGGAACCTCGTTTAGATCTGTGTGGAGGTAGTGTTAGTGTTGGTGCAGGATAGGTGCACGGTTTGCGCCAAACGTACCATAGGCTCAGAAATTGTTTTGCATGCACCGATGGAACTCCTAGGTGACGTGGGTCATGTGAAACCTTGTTTCGATCCGTTTGGAGATAGTGTTAGTGTAGGTGCAAGATAGGTGCATGGTTTGCGCCAGACGTACCATAGGCTCAAAAATCGTTTTGGACGCACCCGGTGGTACTCCTAGGTGATGAGGGTCAAGTGGAAGCTCGTTTCGGTCCGTTTGGAGATAGTGCTAGTGTTGGTGCAAGATAGGTGTACGGTTTGCGGCGAACGTACCATAGGCTCAAAAATCATTTTGGACGCACTTTCCAGCGGTACTCCTAGGTGACGAGGGTCAAGTGGAAGCTCGTTTCGGTCCGTTTGGAGGTAGTGCTAATGTTGACGCAAGATAGATGCACGGTTTGCGGCGAACGTACCATAGGGTCAGAAATCAATTTGGAGGCACCCAATGGAACTCCTAGGTGACGAGGGTCATGTGGAACCTCGTTTCGATCCGTTTGGAGATAGTGTTAGTGTTGGTGCAAGATAGTTGCACGGTTTGCACCGAATGTACCATAGGCTCGGAAATAGTTTTGGATGCACCAGATGGAACTCCTTGGTGACGTGGAACATGTGGAACCTAGTTTCAATCCGTTTGGAGATAGTGTTAGTGTTGGTGCAAGATAGGTGCACGGTTTGCTCCAGATGTACCATAGGCTCAAAAATCGTTTTGGACGCACCCAGCGGTACTCCAAGGTGACGAGGCTCAAATGGACGCTCGTTTCGGTCCGCTTGGAGATAGTGCTAACGTTGACGCAAGATAGATGCACGGTTTGCGGCGAACGTACCATAGGCTCGAAAATCATTTTGGATGCACTTGATGGAACTCCTAGGTGACGAGGGTCAAGTGGAAGCTCGTTTCGGTTCATTTGGAGATATTGCCAATCTTAATGCAAGGTAGGTGCAAGGTTTGCGCCGAACGTACCATAGGCTCAGAAATTGTTTTGGACGCACCCGATGCAACTCCTAGGTGACGTGGGTCTTGTGGAATCTTGTTTCAGTCCATTTGGAGACAGTGTTAGTGTCGGTGCAAGATCCGTGCACGGTTTGCGCCACACGTACCATTGGCTCATAAATCGTTTTGGACGCAGCCGATGGTACTCCTAGGTGATGAGGCTCATGTGGAATATCTCAGATCAGTCAATTTGGAGATAGTGCTAATCTTGACGCAACATAGGTGCCCGGTTTGCGCCGAACGTACCATAATCTCGGAAATCATTTTCGATGCACCCGATGGAACTGCTAGGTAACGTGGGTCATGTGGAACCTCGTTTCGATCCGTTTGGAGATAGTGTTAGTGTTGGTGCAAGATAGGTGCACGGTTTGCGCCGAACGTACCATAGGCTCAGAAATCATTTTGGATGCACCCGATGGAACTCCTAGGTGACGTGGGTCATGTGGAACCTCGTTTAGATCTGTGTGGAGGTAGTGTTAGTGTTGGTGCAAGATAGGTGCACGGTTTGCGCCGAACGTACCATAGGCTCAGAAATTGTTTTGGATGCACCCGATGGAACTCCTAGGTGACGTGGGTCATGTGGAACCTTGTTTCGATCTGTTTGGAGATAGTGTTAGTGTTGGTGCAAGATAGGTGCACGGTTTGCGCCAAACGTACCATAGGCTTAGAAATTGTTTTGGATGCACCCGATGGAACTCCTAGGTGACGTGGGTCAGTCAATTTGGAGATAGTGCTAATCTTGACGCAAGATAGGTGCCCGGTTTGCGCCAACGCACCACCATAGCCCGGAAATCGTTTTGGATGCACCCGATGGAACTGCTAAGTGACGTGGGTCATGTGGAACCTCGTTTCGATCCGTTTGGAGATAGTGTTAGTGTTGGCGCAAGATAGGTGCACGGTTTGCCCCGAAGGTACCATAGGCTCGGAAACCATTTTGGATAAACCCGATGGAACTCCTAGGTGACGTGGGTCATGTGGAACCTCGTTTCGATCCGTTTGGAGATAGTGTTAGTGTTGGTGCAAGATAGTTGCACGGTTTGCACCGAATCTACCATATGCTCGGAAATAGTTTTGGATGCACCAGATGGAACTCCTTGGTGACGTGGGTCATGTGGAACCTAGTTTCAATCCGTTTGGAGATAGTGTTACTATTGGTGCAAGATAGTTGCACGGTTTGCGCCAGATGTACCATAGGCTCAAAATTCGTTTTGGACGCACCCAGCGGTACTCCTAGGTGACAAGGCTCAAATGGAAGCTCATTTCGGTCCGTTTGGAGATAGTGCTAACGTTGACGCAAGATAGATGCACGGTTTGCACCGAACGTAACATAGGCTCATAAATCGTTTTGGATGCACCCGATGGAACACCTAGGTGACGTGGGTCATGTGGAACCTCGTTTCGATCTGTTTGGAGATAGTGTTAGTGTTGGTGCAAGATAGGTGCCCGGTTTGCGCCGAATGTACCATAGGCTCAAAAATCGTTTTGGATGCACCCGATGGAACTCCTAGGTGACGTGGGTCTTGTGGAATCTCTATTCGGTCCATTTGGAGACAGTGTTAGTGTCGGTGCAAGATCCGTGCACGGTTTTACGCCACAAGTACCATTGGCTCATAAATCGTTTTGGACGTAGCCGATGGTACCCCTAGGTGATGAGGCTCAAGTGGAATATCTCATTTCAGTCAATTTGGAGATAGTGCTAATCTTGATGCAACATAGGTGCCCAGTTTGCGCCGAACGTACCATACTCTCGGAAATCGTTTTGGATGCACCCGATGGAACTGCTAGGTAACGTGGGTCATGTGGAACCTCGTTTCGATCCGTTTGGAGATAGTGTTAGTGTTGGTGCAAGATAGGTGCACGGTTTGCGCCGAACGTACCATAGGCTCAGAAATTGTTTTGGATGCACCCGATGGAACTCCTAGGTGACGTGGGTCATGTGGAACCTTGTTTTGATCCGTTTGGAGATAGTGTTAGTGTTGGTGCAAGATAGGTGCATGGTTTGCGCCAGACGTACCATAGGCTCAAAAATCGTTTTGGACGCACTTTTGGTGGTACTCCTAGGTGATGAGGGTCAAGTGGAAGCTCGTTTGATCCGTTTGGAGATAGTGTTAGTTGTTGGTGCAAGATAGGTGCACGGTTTGCGGCGAACGTACCATAGGCTCAAAAATCATTTTGAACGCACCCAGCGGTACTCCTAGGTGACGAGGGTCAAGTGGAAGCTCGTTTCGGTCCATTTGGAGGTTGTGCTAACGTTGACGCAAGATAGATGCACGGTTTGCGGCGAACGTACCATAGGGTCAGAAATCAATTTGGAGGCACCCAATGGAACTCCTAGGTGACGAGGGTCAAGTGGAAGCTCGTTTCGGTCCATTTGGAGATAGTGTTAGTGTTGGTGCAAGATAGTTGCACGGATTGCCCCGAACGTACCATAGTTTCAGAAATCATTTTGGATAAACCCGATGGAACTCCTAGGTGACGTCGGTCATGTGGAACCTCGTTTTGATCTGTTTGGAGATAGTGTTAGTATTGGCGCAAGATAGGTGCACGGATTGCCCCGAACGTACCATAGTTTCAGAAATCATTTTGGATAAACCCGATGGAACTCCTAGGTGACGTCGGTCATGTGGAACCTCGTTTTGATCTGTTTGGAGATAGTGTTAGTATTGGCGCAAGATAGGTGCACGGTTTGCCCCGAAGGTACCATAGGCTCGGAAATCATTTTGGATAAACCCGATGGAACTCCTTGGTGACGTGGGTCATGTGGAACCTCGTTTCGATCTGTTTGGAGATAGTGTTACTGTTGGTGCAAGATAGTTGCACGGTTTGCACCGAATGTACCATAGGCTCGGAAATAGTTTTGGATGCACCAGATGGAACTCCATGGTGCTGGGTCAAGTTGAACCTAGTTTCAATCCGTTTGGAGATAGTGTTAGTGTTGGTGCAAGATAGGTGCACGGTTTGCGCTAGACGTACCATAGGCTCAAAAATTGTTTTGGACGCACCCGATGGAACTCCTAGGTGATGTGAGTCTTGTGGAATCACGTTTCGGTCCATTTGGAGACAGTGTTAGTGTCGGTGCAAGATCCGTGCATGGTTTGCGCCACACGTACCATTGGCTCATAAATCGTTTTGGACGCAGCCGATGGTACTCCTAGGTGATGAGGCTCATGTGGAATATCTCATTTCAGTCAATTTCGAGATAGTGCTAATCTTGACGCAACATAGGTGCCCGGTTTGCGCCGAACGTACCATAGTCTCGGAAATCGTTTTGGATGCACCCGATGGAACTGCTGGGTCACGTGGGTCATGTGGAACCTCGTTTCGATCCATTTGGAGATAGTGTTAGTGTTGGTGCAAGATAGGTGCACGGTTTGCGCCGAACGTACCATAGGCTCAGAAATCATTTTGGATGCAACCGACGGAACTCCTAGGTGACGTGGGTCATGTGGAACCTCGTTTAGATCTGTGTGGAGGTAGTGTTAGTGTTGGTGCAGGATAGGTGCACGGTTTGCGCCAAACGTACCATAGGCTCAGAAATTGTTTTGCATGCACCCGATGGAACTCCTAGGTGACGTGGGTCATGTGAAACCTTGTTTCGATCCGTTTGGAGATAGTGTTAGTGTAGGTGCAAGATAGGTGCATGGTTTGCGCCAGACGTACCATAGGCTCAAAAATCGTTTTGGACGCACCCGGTGGTACTCCTAGGTGATGAGGGTCAAGTGGAAGCTCGTTTCGGTCCGTTTGGAGATAGTGCTAGTGTTGGTGCAAGATAGGTGTACGGTTTGCGGCGAACGTACCATAGGCTCAAAAATCATTTTGGACGCACCCAGCGGTACTCCTAGGTGACGAGGGTCAAGTGGAAGCTCGTTTCGGTCCGTTTGGAGGTAGTGCTAATGTTGACGCAAGATAGATGCACGGTTTGCGGCGAACGTACCATAGGGTCAGAAATCAATTTGGAGGCACCCAATGGAACTCCTAGGTGACGAGGGTCATGTGGAACCTCGTTTCGATCCGTTTGGAGATAGTGTTAGTGTTGGTGCAAGATAGTTGCACGGTTTGCACCGAATGTACCATAGGCTCGGAAATAGTTTTGGATGCACCAGATGGAACTCCTTGGTGACGTGGAACATGTGGAACCTAGTTTCAATCCGTTTGGAGATAGTGTTAGTGTTGGTGCAAGATAGGTGCACGGTTTGCTCCAGATGTACCATAGGCTCAAAAATCGTTTTGGACGCACCCAGCGGTACTCCAAGGTGACGAGGCTCAAATGGACGCTCGTTTCGGTCCGCTTGGAGATAGTGCTAACGTTGACGCAAGATAGATGCACGGTTTGCGGCGAACGTACCATAGGCTCGAAAATCATTTTGGATGCACTTGATGGAACTCCTAGGTGACGAGGGTCAAGTGGAAGCTCGTTTCGGTTCATTTGGAGATATTGCCAATCTTAATGCAAGGTAGGTGCAAGGTTTGCGCCGAACGTACCATAGGCTCAGAAATTGTTTTGGACGCACCCGATGCAACTCCTAGGTGACGTGGGTCTTGTGGAATCTTGTTTCAGTCCATTTGGAGACAGTGTTAGTGTCGGTGCAAGATCCGTGCACGGTTTGCGCCACACGTACCATTGGCTCATAAATCGTTTTGGACGCAGCCGATGGTACTCCTAGGTGATGAGGCTCATGTGGAATATCTCATTTCAGTCAATTTGGAGATAGTGCTAATCTTGACGCAACATAGGTGCCCGGTTTGCGCCGAACGTACCATAATCTCGGAAATCATTTTGGATGCACCCGATGGAACTGCTAGGTAACGTGGGTCATGTGGAACCTCGTTTCGATCCGTTTGGAGATAGTGTTAGTGTTGGTGCAAGATAGGTGCACGGTTTGCGCCGAACGTACCATAGGCTCAGAAATCATTTTGGATGCACCCGATGGAACTCCTAGGTGACGTGGGTCATGTGGAACCTCGTTTAGATCTGTGTGGAGGTAGTGTTAGTGTTGGTGCAAGATAGGTGCACGGTTTGCGCCGAACGTACCATAGGCTCAGAAATTGTTTTGGATGCACCCGATGGAACTCCTAGGTGACGTGGGTCATGTGGAACCTTGTTTCGATCTGTTTGGAGATAGTGTTAGTGTTGGTGCAAGATAGGTGCACGGTTTGCGCCAAACGTACCATAGGCTTAGAAATTGTTTTGGATGCACCCGATGGAACTCCTAGGTGACGTGGGTCAGTCAATTTGGAGATAGTGCTAATCTTGACGCAAGATAGGTGCCCGGTTTGCGCCGAACGTACCATAGGCCCGGAAATCGTTTTGGATGCACCCGATGGAACTGCTAAGTGACGTGGGTCATGTGGAACCTCGTTTCGATCCGTTTGGAGATAGTGTTAGTGTTGGCGCAAGATAGGTGCACGGTTTGCCCCGAAGGTACCATAGGCTCGGAAACCATTTTGGATAAACCCGATGGAACTCCTAGGTGACGTGGGTCATGTGGAACCTCGTTTCGATCCGTTTGGAGATAGTGTTAGTGTTGGTGCAAGATAGTTGCACGGTTTGCACCGAATCTACCATATGCTCGGAAATAGTTTTGGATGCACCAGATGGAACTCCTTGGTGACGTGGGTCATGTGGAACCTAGTTTCAATCCGTTTGGAGATAGTGTTACTATTGGTGCAAGATAGTTGCACGGTTTGCGCCAGATGTACCATAGGCTCAAAATTCGTTTTGGACGCACCCAGCGGTACTCCTAGGTGACAAGGCTCAAATGGAAGCTCATTTCGGTCCGTTTGGAGATAGTGCTAACGTTGACGCAAGATAGATGCACGGTTTGCACCGAACGTAACATAGGCTCATAAATCGTTTTGGATGCACCCGATGGAACACCTAGGTGACGTGGGTCATGTGGAACCTCGTTTCGATCTGTTTGGAGATAGTGTTAGTGTTGGTGCAAGATAGGTGCCCGGTTTGCGCCGAATGTACCATAGGCTCAAAAATCGTTTTGGATGCACCCGATGGAACTCCTAGGTGACGTGGGTCTTGTGGAATCTCTATTCGGTCCATTTGGAGACAGTGTTAGTGTCGGTGCAAGATCCGTGCACGGTTTTACGCCACAAGTACCATTGGCTCATAAATCGTTTTGGACGTAGCCGATGGTACCCCTAGGTGATGAGGCTCAAGTGGAATATCTCATTTCAGTCAATTTGGAGATAGTGCTAATCTTGATGCAACATAGGTGCCCAGTTTGCGCCGAACGTACCATACTCTCGGAAATCGTTTTGGATGCACCCGATGGAACTGCTAGGTAACGTGGGTCATGTGGAACCTCGTTTCGATCCGTTTGGAGATAGTGTTAGTGTTGGTGCAAGATAGGTGCACGGTTTGCGCCGAACGTACCATAGGCTCAGAAATTGTTTTGGATGCACCCGATGGAACTCCTAGGTGACGTGGGTCATGTGGAACCTTGTTTTGATCCGTTTGGAGATAGTGTTAGTGTTGGTGCAAGATAGGTGCATGGTTTGCGCCAGACGTACCATAGGCTCAAAAATCGTTTTGGACGCACCCGGTGGTACTCCTAGGTGATGAGGGTCAAGTGGAAGCTCGTTTCGGTCCGTTTGGAGATAGTGCTGGTGTTGGTGCAAGATAGGTGCACGGTTTGCGGCGAACGTACCATAGGCTCAAAAATCATTTTGAACGCACCCAGCGGTACTCCTAGGTGACGAGGGTCAAGTGGAAGCTCGTTTCGGTCCATTTGGAGGTTGTGCTAACGTTGACGCAAGATAGATGCACGGTTTGCGGCGAACGTACCATAGGGTCAGAAATCAATTTGGAGGCACCCAATGGAACTCCTAGGTGACGAGGGTCAAGTGGAAGCTCGTTTCGGTCCATTTGGAGATAGTGTTAGTGTTGGTGCAAGATAGTTGCACGGATTGCCCCGAACGTACCATAGTTTCGTAAATCATTTTGGATAAAC
>CAJGYO010000475.1:0-89930 GCA_904845875.1 Miscanthus lutarioriparius | reverse complement strand
TTATCAAATGTGCCAACCACCAAGTGTATCACCTTGTGCACATGTGTTAGTATATTTTCACAAACATTTTCAAGAGTGTTAGAACTCCACTAGATCCTAAATGCATATGCAATGAGTTAGAGCATCTAGTGGCACTTTGATAATTGTATTCCGATACGAGTTTCACCCCTTTTAATAGTACGGCTATCGATCCTAAATGTGATCACACTGACTAAGTGTCTTGATCACCAAAACAAAATAGCTCTTACAAATTATACCTTTGCTTTGAACTTTTGTTTTTCTCTTTCTTCTTTCCAAGTCGAAGCACTTGATCATCACCATGCCCGCATCATTATCATGCTATGATCTTCATTTGCTTCACCACTTGGAGTGTGCTACCTATCTCATGATTACTTGATAAACTAGGTTAGCACTTAGGGTTTCATCAATTTACCAAAACCAAACTAGAGCTTTCAATCTCTCCCTTTTAGTAATTGATGACAACCCTTTCACAAAGATATGAATTAAAATTCAATTGAATCTATGTTACTTGTCCAAGCATATTTACTATGTGTAAAAGGATATGGACAAGTTTCATGAATTCCATATGGTAGCGATTGCTCCCCCTACATATGTGCTAAGAGTTTGGATTGTACCTTGCACATAAGATTAGATAGGAAGTATGGGAGACAATGTCTATCAAATGATGCTAAGGTATAAAAGATGGACCTTTAAAGTGTGATACCAATCAGAGTGCACCATTATACCATCCTTAGCATCATGATTAGCTCGATACCACTTGGAAAACAACTTGGAAATGAAATCATTAGATATCCTATGCATGCTAGTTTTTTATTTCATCATTCAAACCTACAACTAGCATATACCACACAAGCATGGATATTAAAATTTAAAACTTGTGCCATGCAAGAAAACATATGAAATGCACATTCAAATGCACCATACAAGTTCATGAGCTTGCTCCCCCTACTTGTGTGCTCACAATTTTAATTGATCCCCTTCGTTTGTCATATCTCTCTCCCTATGTTAAGTTCTCCCCTTTGTTGTCTTTTGACTATCTTTTGACTATCTTTGTACACTATTTCTCCCCCTTTGTCATCAATTACCATAAATGTTTAAAATATAGATAAAACCGCTTGTAGGGTTGAGATTATCAATGTCAATCAATAGGGTGAGGATCATATTCTCAAATTTGGTTCAAACTAGAATATTTGCCAAAGATATTTAACTCGGTTTGATCCAAGGACAAGCTTCTTCACACTTCTAATTAAGGGTTATCTTGTACCATGTTGAGTTAAACAGTTAGAGCTCATTTTCTAGATTAAACACTAGGTTTACAAGCTCACAAACATGTCATATGCTATCACTAGATCAAGTCAAGCATAGAAGCAATAGTGATACCATATACACATCAAATTTATTTGATTTTTCATGAATGAGCCTAATAAAATGGAGAAATGCCTAGATGCACTAATCATGTCCTTAGCAAGGATGTATGCCATGCCAATCAACTTTTACCTTGGATTGCTTGAAGGAGAGGCATGTCATAGAAGTGGGGGTTGCATCAACACATATTTGAGAAATCCAATATGTTCAACTCATTCCTTAGCTTGCAAAACCTTTTCTCATCCAATGGCTTGGTGAATATATCGGCAAGTTGATCTTGATTGCCTATACTCTCAATGCAAATATCTCCTTTTTGTTGGTGATCTCTTATGAAATGATGGCGGACATCAATGTGCTTTGTTCTTGCATGTTGCACCGGATTGTTGGTTAGCTTGATTGCACTCTTATTGTCACATAGCAATGGCACTTTTTTGAACTTGATTCCAAAGTCATTCAAAGTGGCCTTCATCCAAAGTATTTGTGCACAACAACTGCCGGCGGATATGTATTCGGCTTTAGCGGTTGATAATGCAACACTATTTTGCTTCTTTGATAACCATGAAACAAGTGATCTTCCAAACAATTGACATGTGCCCGATGTGCTCTTCCTTTCAACCTTACATCCCGCATAATCCGAGTCGGAATAACCAACTAGCTCAAACTTAGCTCTTTTGGGATACCACAAACCAATATTTGGTGTATGCTTCAAGTACCTCAATATCCTCTTTGTAGCCTTCAAAAGACTTTCTCTCGGTGAGGCTTGAAATCTTGCACACATGCATACACTAAACATGACATCCGGCCTTGATGCGGTCACATAGAGTAGGCCTCCAATCATAGACCGATACAACTTTTGATCCACCATATTTCCACTTGCATCACTATCTAAGTTGCCATTGGTTCCCATTGGTGTGCTAATGACTTTGTTATCACTCATGCCAAACTTCTTGATCATGTCCTTGATATACTTGCCTTGACTTATAAATGTACCATTCTTCAATTGCTTGATTTGAAGACCAAGGAAGTAACTTAACTCTCCAATCATGGACATCTCAAACTCATTAGCCATTATCTTTCCAAACTCATCACAAAAGTCTTGATTGGTTGATCCAAAAATAATATTATCAACATAGATTTGCAACACAAATAGATCTTTTCCAATCTTCTTGATGAAAAAAGTAGTATCAACCTTGCCCATTGTGAACCCTTTAGAGAGTAGGAAGTCCCTCAATCTTTCATACCATGTTCTAGGTGCTTGCTTCAAGCCATACAATGCCTTCTTCAACTTGTACACATGGTTGGGCTTCTTATCATCTTCAAAACCGGGAGGTTGCTCAACATATACTTCTTCATTGATGTAACCATTGAGAAATGCACTCTTAACATCCATTTGATAGAGCTTGATGTTGTGGGCACAAGCATAGGCTAGCAAGATTCTAATTGCTTCCAATCTAGCAACCGAGGCATATGTTTCTCCAAAGTCAAGACCTTCAACTTGTGTATAGCTTTATGCTACCAATCTTACTTTGTTCCTTACTACTATCCCATCTTGATCTTGCTTGTTTCTAAAGACCCATTTGGTTCCAATCACATTGTGTCCCTTTGGTCTCTCTACTAATTCCTATACTTGATTTCTTGTGAAATTATTCAATTCTTCATGCATAGCATTCACCCAATCAACATCCTTCAAAGCTTCATCTATCTTCTTTGGTTCAATGGATGACACAAATGAGAAATGCTCACAAAATGATGCCAATCTTGATCTAGTTTGCACACCTCTTGAAATATCACCAATAATAGTGTCCAATGGATGATCTCTTGCAACATTGGTTGGTTGGAGGATTGGAACTTGATTGCTTGCACTTGCTTGATCATTGGGTAGAGATGATGTACTAGCCACTTGATCTTGTTCATTTTCATGAGAGCCACTTGTACTAGCTTGATTTGTATCATCTTGCACATTTGAGTTGGAGAGCACTTGCACTTGATCATCTTCATCATCACTCACTTGTCTAGGCCTCAATTCACCAATATCCATGTTCTTCATGGTATTTGAAAGTTGAATGCCTCTAACATCTTCCAAGTTCTCATTCTCTTCTTGTGAACCCTTGGTTTCATCAAATTCAACATCATAAACTTCCTCAAGAGTACCACTATCCAAATTCTAAACTCTATATGTTTTGCTTATAGTGGAATAACCAAGTAGGAATCCTTCATCACATTTCTTGTCAAACTTGCCCAATCTAGTGCCTTTCTTCAAGATATAGCATTTGCAACCAAAGACCCAAAAATATGCAATGTTGGGCTTTCTACCATTCAAGAGCTCACATGGTGTCTTCTCTTTCAATCGGTGACAATAGAGGCAGTTGCTACAATAGCAAGCCATGTTGATAGCTTGGGCCCAAAAGGATTGACTCACATTGTACTCACTAAGTATTGACCTTGCCATATCAATGAGTGTTCTATTCTTTCTCTCAACAAGGCCATTTGATTGTGGAGTGTACTTGGCCGAGAATTGATGTCTAATTCCAAATTCATCACACAACTCATTAATTCTAGTGTTCTTGAACTCACTATTATTGTCACTTCTAACTCTCTTGATGGTTGTTTCAAACTCATTGTGAATGCCCTTGACAAATGATTTGAATGTTGCAAACACATCACTTTTACCCACTAGAAAGAATACCCATGTGTATCTAGTGTAATCATCCACTATCACAAAGCCATATTTATTACCATCAATGCTAGTGTATTGTGTTGGTCCAAACAAATCCATGTGCAATAACTCAAATGCTTTACTAGTGCTCATCATGCTTTTCTTAGAATGGGTGTTTCCAATTTATTTGCCGGCTTGACAAGAGCTACAAAGCTTATCCTTTTCAAACACAACATCTTTCAAGCCTCTAACCAAGTCATGTTTAACCAATCTATCCAATTATTTCATTCCAACATGACCAAGCCTCCTATGCCATAACCAACCCATGCTAGACTTAGTGAACAAGCATGTAGATAATTTAGCTTCACTAGCATTGAAATCAACCAAGTATAGATTCTCATATCTAAATCCTTTGAAGATCAAGTTAGAGCCATCTACACTTATGATATCTACATCATCTACCCCAAATATGCATTTGAATCCAAGATCACACAATTGAGCCACGGATAGCAAATTGAAGTTCAAGCTCTCTACTAGCAACACATTGAAAATGCTTATGTCATTGGATATTGCAATCTTACCAAGTCCTTTGACCTTGCCTTTGCCATTGTCACCAAATGTGATACTATCATAACAATCATTGCCATTAGTGTTGATTGAATTGAACATTCTTGCATCACCGGTCATGTGTTGAGTGCACCCACTATCAAGAACCCAATGCCTTCCTCCGGCTTTGTAATTGACCTATAAAAGAAGATCAATTCTTTTTAGGTACCCAAACTTGCTTGGGTCCTTGAAGGTTAGTTACTAAACTCTTGGTACCCAAATGACTTTTTTCTTTGAGCCCATCCATGGCTTACCAATAAACTTAGCCTTCACACCATTTTTACCCTTAGTAAGCATATAGCACGAATCAAGCTTAAGGGAGGATACATTAGCATTTTTACTCTTGTTGGTGCATTCATGCTCTTTATGACCTACTTGCTTGCAACTAATGTAAAACCGACCATTGTTCTTCACAAAACTAGTCTTGTGAGGAGCAAATGCCGCCTTGCCTTTCTTGGGGGTATAGCCCAATCTCTCTTTGTAGAGAGAAGCTCTTTGGCTACCCAAGCACATAAGCAAGCGGTCCTGACCACCATAGGCCTTAGCCAAAGTGTGAGTGAGCTTGTTAACCTCCTTCTTCAGATTCTCATTCTCAACCATTAGTGAGGCATCATAAGTGAGACCATCACCACTAGATGAGGTGGAAGTGGAAGTACTACAAGAAGGGTTAGTAAAAGGAACAATGATAGGCAAAGATAGTGATTTATTAATTATATCACAAGTTTCAACATGCTTCTTTTTATTTTGCTCATCAAGCAAAGAGGAATGAGCCTTTTCAAGCTTTTTGTGAGCTTTGCCAAGCTTCTCATTGGTTTCCTCTAGCCTCTCATGAGATACATTGAACTCATCAAAGGCTTGCTTAAGGGCTTTTAGTTCGTTACGCAAGCTTTTGCATTCCCTTATCTTGATGTCAAAGTGTTCTCTAGCATCTTCTAGCATGCCAATTAATTCATCCTTAGTAAGTTCATCATCATCACTATCACTATCATTTTCTTTTTCATTTTCATTATCATCATCATGTTCTTCATCACTTTCATCATCATAAGTTTGTACCTTAGTGGCCTTAGCCATGAAGCATGATGAAGAGTTGAAGAGAGAAGGCTTTTCATTGATGGCAATGCTTGTTAGAACCTTCTTCTTGGTGGTCTTGTGATCATCACTATCATCATCATCATCACTTGAGGAAGCATCACTATCCCAAGTGACCACATATGAACCACCTTCTTCTTCTTGAAGGCCATCTTGTCCTTCTTCTCTTTCTTTTCCTTCTTGTCCTTCTTGTTCTTCTTGTTGTCATCATCATTGTCACTATTATATGGACCATTGAGCAACAAGATGATCTTTGCTTCCATACTTGAAGCATCTTCTTGACTCTTCCTTGTTCTTGGATGAAGACTTCTTTCTTCTAGCACGATGTTTCTTGCTTGGTTTTGCCCTTGGATGATGTGGCCTTGAATGCCACGCTCTTCTTCTTGTCATCCTTCTTCTCATCTTTCTTCTCTCTCTTTTCTTCCTTCTCATCATCATCTCTATATGTATCATCTGTCATTATGTCTTCCAATACTTGGTTTAGTATCATGGTGTCCAAACCACTCCTCGCTAGAATAGTGACCAATGTACCAAATCTTGAAGGCAAACATCTCAAGAACTTGTGGGAGAAGTCCTTGTCCTTTACTTCTTCTCCAAGTGCTTTGAGATCATTGACAAGCACTTGAAGCCTATGAAACATCTCCGGTACACTCTCATCCTCCTTCATCTTGAAGCTTGCAAACTTCTCTTTGAGAATATATGCCTTTGCACCCTTCACAGCTTGAGTGCCCTCAAATGATTCTTCTAACTTCTTCCAAGCCTTATGAGCCATCTCAATATTCTTGATTTTGCTCAAATGTTCTTTCATCAATTGCATCATGAATGGCACTTAGAGCAATGTTATTGTTTTGGAGAAGCACTTCTTCGGCCGCGATGAGATTCTCCGGATCTTCAATCTCAATTTTGGTTTCTACCACCTTCCACACTCTTCTATTGATAGACTTGATATGTGTGGTCATCTTTGATTTCCAATATGGATAATTTGTGCCATCAAATTGGGGTGGCTTCTTGGTGCTATTGATTTGAGCCATTTTTACACCGAAGGTTGTTAAACCTCAAATCACGGTGACCTCGGCTCTGATACCACTTGAAAAGTCCTAATGGCTAGAGGGGGGGTGAATAGCCTAATAAAATTTCTACAACAACACTTAATAAAAGGATTAGACAATTATGAGGCGAAGCGAGTTTTACGCTAGCCTACCAAAATATAAGCCACCTACCACAATTCTAGTTTAGATGGAGTATATCCACACAATAGCTATATCACTACACTAAGTTAGAGTGCTCTCAAAAGCTAACTAAAGAGCCACACTAACAAAACTAACAAGCTCTCACAACTAGTTACACTAAAAAGCTTGATAACTAGTTTGGGGTAATATAAAGAGTAGGCAAGAAGGTTATACCGCCGTGTAGATGTATGAACCAATCAATCACAAGTGTGGGTAACAATGAAGACCAATTACCACGAAATCAATGATGAACCCAATGATTTTTTACCGAGGTTCACTTGCTTGCCGGCAAGCTAGTCCTCGTTGTGGCGATTCACTCACTTGGAGGTTCACGCGCTAATTGGCTTCACACGCCAAACCCTCAATAGGGTGTCGCACAACCAACACAAGATGATGATCACATAAGCCACGAGCAATCCACTAGAGTACCTTTTGGCGCTCACGAGAAAAGGTCAAGGACCCTCACAATCACCACGATCGGAGCCGGGAGACAATCACCACCCTCCACTCGATGATCCTTGCTGCTCCAAGCCGTCTGCAGTGGCGGCAACCACCAAGAGTAACAAGCGAATCCCTTGAATGAAACACGAACACCAAGTGCTTCTAGATGCAAACACTCAAGCAATGCACTTGGATTCTCTCCCAATCTCACAAAGATGATGAATCAATGATCGAGATGAGTGGGAGGGCTTTGGCTAAGCTCACAAGGTTACTATGTCAATGTAAATGGCCAAGAGAGTGAGCTTGAGCCGACCATGGGGCTTAAATAGAAGCCCCCACGAAATAGAGTCGTTGTACCCCTTCACTGAGCACAACGCGGGGTGACCGGACGCTCCGGTCATATTGATCGGACTCTGAACCCAGCGTCCGGTCGCCCGATGTCAGTCACGTGTCCCTGGCTTCAAATACAGTTCATCAGATTTCAACGGTCATTTGTTGACCGGACACTGCGCTACAACTGACCGGACGCTCAGCCTCCAGCGTCCGGTCATTTCCAGTAAGGTTCCAGAAATGAATTTTTATGACCGGACGCATCTAGGCATGCCCGATTGGACACACCCAGCGTCCGGTCCCACAACGTCTCCTCTGTGTGCCTCATGTCAGCGTACGTCAGCACTGACCGGACGCACCCTGCCAGCGTCCGGTCGCAGAGCGACCCAACGTCTGATCGTTTGACCTACTCTGACGTCTTCTTTTATGTTACACTGACTGAGACGCAGCCGTCCAACCGAGAGACCGGCGTCCAGGGTCACTCCCAATGACCTCCATCTTTTCTGTCTAGGGCGCCAGTGGCACCGTCAGACTGTCCGCACTCTATGGGTGGACACTCCGCCGGTGGAGTTTCTTATCCTTGTACCTAAACTTCACCACCCTTGATCAAATGTGCCAACCACCAAGTGTATCACCTTGTGCACATGTGTTAACATATTTTCACAAACATTTTCAAGGGTGTTAGCACTCCACTAGATCCTAAATGCATATGCAATGAGTTAGAGCATCTAGTGGCACTTTGATAACCGTATTCGATCTGAGTTTCACCTCTCTTAATAGTAACACTATCGATCCTAAATGTGATCACACTGACTAAGTGTTTTGATCACCAAAACAAAATAGCTCAGACAAATTATACCTTTGCTTTGAGCTTTTGTTTTTCTCTTTCTTCTTTCTAAGTCAAAGCACTTGATCATCATCATGCCAGCATCATTATCATGCTATGATCTTCATTTGCTTCACCACTTGGAGTGTGCTACCTATCTCATGATTACTTGATAAACTAGGTTAGCACTTAGGGTTTCATCAATTTATCAAAACCAAACTAGAGCTTTCACACTTGTAGATCACGTTGCTGTAGGTGAAGCTCTTTGTCTCATGGAACGTGCTCACCATGGCACCCACAATATGCAGCTCACCGTTTGATTCCAGGTAGCTACGGTGGCAGAGCCCCGCAGGTGGCGATAGCGATGGCAGCAGCATCACGGTTGGAGTAGCGCCGGCGGCGTTGCTGCTGCAGACGGAGATTTCTCCAGTGCAGTCAATCGCCAAGAACTTGTCTTGGCAGTGGATGATGGACCCCATGAAGAACTACAGTTTGGTGTCGTGCAGCGTCCATGCGCTATCGACTCCAACCCGGCAGAACGCGACCTCCATGGAGCACCCAAGCATGGCTATGGCCACGCACTCGCGCACTACAAGAAATGTGTGGTTTTTTACGTATTTAGCATGACAACATGTCAGAATGTCATTATATTATCCGGTTTATGACATTCTGTTTTAGACACTTCGACTTAGTGACAATAAAAAGTTGTATGTCACAAAAAAACGTCATATGGCTAGTCCAATTCCATCCAGTGACAATATTTGCTACATCATAGAGGCATTTTCTATGTCACAAAGTCTAATTTATAAATGGCATCAACCTATGACAAAGTTTGTGTGTCAAAAAGTAATTTGTTAACTTTTTTAAACATTGTTGTCCATGTTGGCATGTTTCACAGCCATGTGATTAGGTGGGTACATATTCTTTTTTATTTTAATTGTTTTTTTCAACATATTTTAGTCCACTGTTGTCTATATTTCACGGCCGACGTAATAAAATGTGGCGCTTTATTTTATATACGCCTAATCACTACAATAGAAAAAATAAGCAAAATGACACATATTATCTTGGAGAAAAAAATAAAATACATTTCAAAAATTTATGAGCAAGGGTGCTCAACCCTAGGATCAGACAAAATAAAAGCAAGAGTCTTACCATTGGGCTACAAAGAAGTTTCAATTATCTTTTGCAGTTCATTCTATATTATAGTTTGTATAGAAGCGAATTGACTTAAGCTCTGGAGCACAAGCGACGAAAACTAACTGCGGCCATACACGCATACAAATAAAACTGAAACATGTGGTTCTGTTTTTATATAAAAAGAAGCAAAAATGAAGTCAAAATAGAATTAAAAAATGCCTCTCCTGAGCCTATTTTTTTTTCTCTTCTGCAGAAATTAGAAGACCTCCTCTCTTTCTCTTGGGCCTAAACCACCCTCCTCTCTTCTTTTTGCAAGCCCAGCTCGGCCCCTGAGTGGTCAGCCCAACGCCCTTCCCTTCCGGCCCGTCGACCACCTCTGGCCCAGGCTCGTCCCTTCCACCAGCCCAACTTTTTTTAGCAACTCCACAAGCCCAGCTCGTCCCCCTCCCGACTCTTCTCACCTAAGCGGCCCAGCCAGCCTCTCGGTTGGCCTCACTCCCTCCCTCCATCAGGCCCGTTCAGAAGACAAAAAAATATATCAAAACAAGTGTGGCATTGGAGGTTTTTACCTGCGACCACTTGGGTCTAAGGACACAGCTTCACTTGACCATGTTTCGATCTATCAAAAAATAAATAATTATCTACATTTATATATTTATATTATTTAAAAAGCATAGATTATTTTATATTGGTTCGTCACTCTCTTATGTGTTTATATGAGTCAGAGTAGCACGTCTAACTAGCCATGTGCAGTGCGAACAGGGACGTAGCCAACGGTGGGGCTAGGGGGGCTTCAGCCCCCCCTACCCATTCTGAGCACGTGGAGTTTTCCTAAGTCCTCTCTTAAAATTTTATGCATACATGTATTAGGTAGGAGGGGCTAAGGTTAAGAGAAGTTAAAAAAACATCTAATCTTTTGTTCAGTCCCTCCTAAATTTTTTTCTGGCTTCGTCACTGAGTGCGAAGTATATAATCCGAAAATGAGTTCTAAAACTTACCACTGCAGCTGCTAGGTCTTCATGTCCAAACTAGTTCCTTTACTCCTTTATATATACTAATGCTCGGACCCTACATGTCATTCGGACATGACCTTTTCATATGAGTTTTCAGTAGAAAAATAAATTGCGTAAATACTGAAAAATCAAGAACATGAACATAAGCTTTTCTTTTTTTAATCTGTAGTCAAAATTTGTAACAAGTCTTTCTCCCTCGTGCTAACTCCAAATGAGATGATTCTTTTTCCTAAAATTTTCTAAAATCATGCTATATCCATTTGTTGTATTCTTACAGCTATTATTTTTGTTAAACTTTCATGTAACTTTGTTTTATTAATTGAAAATTTGAATTTTAAAAAATAGCAACTTCAAATAACATTTTGAAGCAGTAAGTGATTTGATCTGAAAAAGACATGAACATAAAAGTTATAGAATTGATCAAAATCTACAACTTTTATTTTAGTCATTTATTCATCTGATAAAGTGATAGTAACATTGTTTACCGAATTTACATATCTCTCAAATAGTTTATGAAACCATACAAGAGATATGTAAAATTTGTGAACAATGTTACTATCACTTTGTCGGATGAACAAATAACCAAAATAAATGTTGTAGATGTTGATGACTTCTACACCTTTGTTGCTGATGACTTTTTCAGATGAAATCATTTAATCTTTCAAAATTTTGTTTGAAGTAGTCATATTTTAAAATTCAAATTTTGCATTGTTCAAACAAAGTCAGATGGAGAAATGACAAAAATAAAAGTTGTAGATCTCGATGAGTTCTAAAACTTTATAGTTAACAACTTTTCCGTTTGAATTCATTATAGCCTAAAAAACTTTATTGTTGACTGCTTAAAAATCACCTAAAGCGTAGAAAATAGCAAATCACATCCAAAATTCTTAAAAATCATAGGCAACACCTTAATTTTATATATTTGTTTATAAACTTAATTTGGTTGCATTATTTCAATATAACAATATATCTTTCAAGAATTTACACTCATTTCTACCCTAAAGAAAATGAGAAAACATTTAAAAAAACTCGGGCTAAGACAGCTTTAATTTAGCCCAATACTCCTGACCGTGAGATTGGCCCAAAAAATATGCAGGCCCAGCTGAAACCTTCCTCACCGTGAGCCGTTCATCTGTAGATCCAATGGTTGAGATTTGGTATGCCTCTCATAAACCCTAGTATATAAGTAGGTCCAGAGGATTCCTGTCCCTACGCATCCATCCCCGTCTCCGCTGCCTCTCGACAGGTCCCATCCGCCCCCCGAGAGCGTGGACTCCAGCAAGCCTCAAGCGCGAGGCCGCGTCGCCCCGAGTCCCGACCCCGAGCGTCGAGTGTTGTGCTGGGCTGTGGCCTCGCTGTCGCCGAGCCTCAGCTGAGCGTGGCAGCCGCCGCCCCCGTGCGCGTGGTTGCGCAGGCCGCAGGCTGCGCGCCGCCACCAGGCACTCTGCGTGCAGTTTGCTGTTGTCGTGGAAGAGGCTGCCATGGCGGCGGGCGGGGATGGCGTGGCTCGACAGGCTGAGCTCCGCTGGATCGAGGGGAACGTCTGCTTCAAGAAGGTGCCCTCGTCGATGCAGGAACCACCTTCTCATCCAAAGCTGCCTCCTCGTGCCCTGATGCGTGCGCCCCCATCCACGCTGCCATACATGGTTCAGGTCACGATTCTACCCCCTCCCCTGCCCTTGCTCCGGCTGTTAGCTTTTTGCCAAACTGTGACCCCGTGCTATATCCAAAGGATTTCGGGGGTGGTGGTCAAGCGTCCTAGGCAAGTGCCTCCGTTGTCGATGGCAAACTCTTCAGCAACTGACTGACATCCGTTCATGTTGTTCAGCTACGAGCAGTCATAACTTTCAACCTCATGCCTTTTTCCTTTGCTGAAATTGGTGCTAAGTGTGATTTATAATTCTTCTGTTGTTCCGGTACAAGTTTCTCCACCTTTTTCTTGCTTGTCGTGGTATATATATATATATATATATATATATATATATATATATATATATATATATATATATATATATATATATATACGGATGAAATATTGGTCTTGCTAGTCTGCAAAAGTTCATGAGAAATACTAGTCAGGTCAGCCTATTCAATAATCGCACGCATATTCAATAATCGTACTCATACTAACTAATCGCACGCATCCTGGCCTGAGCCACTCTCTGGTGAGGGCTTGCACACTGTTCATATTCCGAATTTGAATAGTAGCGAGTATTTCGAATAGTATCACGAATTTGAACAGTGAACGCTGAATTTGAATAGTGCTGTGAATAGTAACTCGTGAATTTTAAATTTGAATTTCGAATCTGTTCTAGCAGTTTACAAATTCCCTATATATATATATATATATATATATATATATATATATATATATAATAGAGTATTGTTGTTTCAGCAGATCGATATGATGACAGTAATTTTACTCGATGGAGAGTTTAATTTGTGAAATCCAAATTTCATTGTCATGTTCCTCGATTAGACTCCTTTACTATCTATTATCCGGGCCTGCAGGTATTGGAAAGTGCTTTTAATGATTAGATTAGATATAGAAGAGGGCAGTATTTTTGCAGTGAAAATAAAGCAGCAAACACTGGCTCTAGTCTGTTGGTCGACTGTATCATTTTCCTTTCTGAAAATAAAGCAGCAAACCCTAGGCTTAGACTGTTTGTCGATAGTATGAAATTCTGTTGGGATTGAAGAAAACATTCTGTTAGGACTGCATATAAGATTATGGTAACTAGCTGCTGCTTACTGCTTCAGCAATCTATTTATTCAATTTCTTGAATCAAAGTTCTAAATTTTCTTTTATGCATGAAGTGCTTGTGCGGCTGTGCCTACATCTACCTTATTTGAGCGGTTGGAAACTGAGTTAGAAAACATTCTGTTAGGACTGCATATAAGATTATGGTAACTAGCTGCTGCTTAAGAAAATATTCTGTTAGGACTGCATATAAGATTATGGTAACTAGCTGCTGCTTACTGCTTCAGCAATCTATTTATTCAATTTCTTGAATCAAAGTTCTAAATTTCTGACTGTTTCTATGGCAGGTTCTTTTATGCATCAAGTGCTTGTGCGGCTGTGCCTACATCTACCTTATTTGAGCGGTTGGAAACTGAGTTAGTGCTTTCTTATTATATGACTTGTGTAATTTTGATGGTGTTTTTTCGTCTGATTTTAGGAAAATCCAGAAAACATGATTGCGTTGGTCCTTGTGTTGGAAGATATGGAAGATTGCCGCAGGTGTTTTGTACAGGATATAGGTCTTAATAGAATAAGATAATGTTTTTGTAATTTTAGTTTTGATCATTGTTAAAATGCCACTGGATATGTAAATTATGTGTATTTGCATTATTGATTTATTATATTGATCTCGGACTTCAGTAATGTAAAGTGTGCTGGGCCAACATGTGATTTGTGGGCTGAAAAAAATGTGGGCTGCAAAAAAATGTTTGGGCTGAAAAAAATTTATGGGCTCAATTGTGTGGGTTGAAAATTGTATGGGCTGCAATCCTAAAAAATATAAAAAACGAAAATGAATAATGGGCCAGCTAGCAACGGCCCAAAAAATGTTTGTGGCCCCTAAGCTACGTGGGCTTTAGCAGGCTAAATCTAATTTTGTGACATTTTTTTATGCCATGTCAGCTGCCATGTGGCAAGGCCTAGAATTTTGTGACAATCAAGCAATATCATAAGCTTGTGACAATAAATATAGAAACGTTATATGATCACTTTGTGACGTTGGTTTTTTTACGTTTGAATTTTTGTCAACTTAAAGTCATCTTAAGTTGTGACAATAATTCCATATGTTTTGACATAAATAGAATGTCAAAAAACCACACATGTCTTGTAGTGGCGGCCGGGGGTGTCAGGCTGCGCCGAGAGCACGATCTCACGAAGAACACGTCCCTCATGTCTTCTAGCTTTATGACTCTGTCTGCGGCATCTGTGTTCCCGTAGCCGTCGATGAGATGGAGGACCCACCGGCCGTGGACCTTGAGACCGCAGCGTTCGATGAGGGCCATTGCGCTGCGCTGTTCGCTGCTGGCGGCGGGAGCTCAGCGCGGGGGCACGGCACCGTCGAATGGAGTCGGCGAATGCGTCACGGACGCCGCCCTCGTCCATGGCGCCACCACCACCCACACAAGGAGCCGCCGCCACCTTGCCGCGCACGTCGGCAAACATCTTGGACAAGACCTTCTTCTCCGGGGCGTAGTAAAGCCGACGCGGTCCGAGTCGGGGTCGAACGGGAGCGCGGCGAGCGGCCCGAAGGTCGCGAAGCAGACGGCGCGCCATGGGGAGCAAGCGGATCGGAAGGACGCCGTGTCGTGGCCTGACGCGAGACGCTGCCCAATGGACTTGAGGAGATCCTCTGGTAGGCCGGATCTCTAGTGAGGAAGAGGTAGGGACCTTCTCTTGGGATTAGGAGGCTGAGCCATGAAAGACAGATGACATCAATTATGGTTCACGCAAGAAACAGCAAGCGAGGGCGATGGAACACGTGAGCGTGAAATCAAATGAAAGGAGAAAAAAGTTGTCCCTTTTGCAAATGCAAAGAGGAGAAATAATTAAATGTAGGCAGATTTGGTAAGGTTCTCAGAAATACAAAGATGTTCCTTTTGTCTTAATTCTCTTTCCTTCTGTGTTAATTCTCTTTTCTTTTGCTCGTTGCCATGTATACTGGTGCATGCAAACATACAATGTGTATATGGATAGCATAATAATTTTCTACCTCCTATTTTGCCGTGTTTCCTCTATCACATGACAGACAATATTCAATCAAGGAGAATTGTACGATCAATCAGTAATTAAGATGTCGTGGGATCGCAGACGTGGGCAGACGGACGAACCAAAACAAATATCGCATAAAAAATGTCCACACACTATTCTTTTTAGTCGTAGTAGATTTTGTAATTACAATCTAATTCCAAACCACCCGACAACCCGATCAGGCACGGCCAAGTCGGAAACTCGTCCGGCACAAGCATGTCTGCCGGCAAAACAAGCAGTTTTTTCGCCGGCGATTTCCTTTGCCCGCTTTGGCTACTGTTGCTGTCGCTGGATGACCTGTTCCGGACGCTGGCCAGTCTCGGGTCTGCACGCCTTCACGTTGGTGAAGCTCAAGGCCGTCACACACGGGGTCTCCATCAGCCACTTTATCGACAAAGGGCCGGTTCGATCGGCCCCGTGTACAAAGGACTTCCTCGATGAGCATCGAGCGGCTCCGCCTCGAGGAGCTCGCCCCGCACGTCACCGTCAAGTACATTGACGCCTAGTATAGTAGCTGTAAAATACTAAAATAGTGCCATGAAGCCTACTCCCTCCGTCCCATTGAGTTTGTCGTTTGAAAACCGTGCCCCCCTCACAATCCCGCTTCCCGAGCGACAAACTCAATGGGACGGAGGGAGTAAGGAGTAAGGAAGTTCTATATTATTCTTATTTACTGCTTGTGCATGTAAATTTTATGAACGGTTAATTTTGATTTGACCAAAGTATTCTTCGATGGAAAAAAAGAAACGGCCGTTGTTTAAAGTTGGTATATTCCGGGTAGTAAATATAGAAGCGTCAATCAAGTATAATATAGTAGTCTCAGTTACTCAGTCGATTAGCCAATCAGCAACTTAGATGGTCCTCGGAGATATATGTTTTGTTTCCATGTTAGTTAAAGCAATGTGCAAGGATCCAAAATTAAGCTGAGGCCTACCGGAAACCTGAAATTCGCGGCGAGACCATGGACCTCGACGATAGGCAGTTCATGTACTTCTTCCGCGAGCACCTCACCGACGGCGCCCCCTTCGGGTGCCTCGAGTTCGCGGCATCACCCGACGAGAATTTCCCCTGGAACTTGATGGGAACCCAGGTGCAGCGGACCAAGGAAATCGTCTACGACGTACGCGGTGGCAAGGTTGCCTTTGTTCCCAGCGGTTGTGGCCTGCGTTGATGATGCTCCAAATTGACTGTCGCGTGTACTTTGTTGTCCTAGTTGCTGTATCGCGTTCCTAGTTTCTTGCATTTGACTTCACAGTTCTGGTTTGCATCAAGATTTTAAATAGCCGACTAAGTCATTTAGCTGTCTATATCTGAAAATAGACTAGCCAGCTAGCGGCAGCTAAGAACTAACTTATACATAGAAAACATTAACTAAATCCTTCTTAAACAACTATAGCCGGAGATAACGGAGGCTATAACCGGAGATTTAAAACCTTGATTTGCATGTTTAAGTATACGTGATCATATGAAGTTGTTCTGTGTGATAATTGTTATACAATTTCATTATTTGGACGGGTACAATGCTATTATCCTTTATTTTTTCACTTCTCCTATATTGCAAGTGCCTTAATTTTAAGATAATTTCAGGTAGCACTCTTGTACTCCAGTTAGTACAAGTAAATTATCACTTTTGATTTGTTATTTGTCTTTGTGTCATAACTTATCAAATTTTTGTTTTTGTCTGACTATAGAAATAATTATAAATTATTAAATCATCTTTGTACCAATACATATCAGATGTTGTCAGGTTTGTGATCGTGTCTAACGGGTTTTTATTGTCGGAACCAAAAATTGCAGACCAAGTCTACAGAAATTGTAACAAACTAAAACCGTAATTTTAGTATAAAATATATGCAATAACCGTCATCTAATAAAATAACTAAATTTCGGACACCTAAAATGTAGCAGATTCTTTATTTTTTTGGAAAAAGGACAGCAAAAGATCATTTTTTGTTAGACGCGGAAAAAGAGAATAAAATAGATAAATGTTTACAACCACTCCCAGCTAGCTCGACTTTTGGAAGGCCGAAAAAAACTACTTGAAACTCCTAAAAAAACACCTAACTGGGCCGCGGAAAATCTTTGCAAAGAATATGGCCTATACCATTTCCAGATTGCTTTTACAAAATGTGCATAGTATCATTGAATGCACCATATTCAGTAATAATGTCATCATCGTTCCATTGTTCTTCTTTACCTTTTTCCATTACAACCCCGGTTTCTTCGTGCTTCGTCCAACAAATATAGTTTGGCATGAAACGCGACTTCAATAAGTGTGAATGAAAACTCCTTGAGCTAGTATATTTTTTCAAATTCTTACATATGGCACATGGGCAGCACATGAAACCATCGTGTTTGTTTGCCTCGGCCACACATAAGAAAGAATGCACGCCCTCAATGAACTCTTGGGAGCGGCGATCAGCATTGTACATCCAATGCCGGCTCATCTGCATTACATGACATACATACCATATTAAAACCTAGAACATAATTAGTTAATTATACGACATGCATGCCACCACACAAGGTATTAATTTATGAAAGTCTCACTACAATATAGACAATCCCAACTACCACTAAAAAAACTAAAGCTAAAATGCACTTCAACAGCGTAAGGATTTCACAAACAATTCCAACTAAAACAGACAGATCATGCGTTTGTTCAACATCTATGGGCTTCTTCCGCAGAATCACTGCCTAATCAGCCGCCGTAGCCGCCTGTGCAAGAGAGTTTTGCACGTGTTCAACATACTCTTCCTCCCAGTACCGGCCTGAACATCCAGTGCCATCCCACTGAAATTAAAACAAAAAATTAGAACTTTAATCACAATCATTATGAAAATAAGTATAAATTAACCATAATCATCAAATACGACAAAATAACTCACATTGCGATCCGGACACTTGTAGAAGATACGGCCCTTGTTGGGACACTCCTTCCTCACCTGGTACTCCATCACAATCTTCTTCTCACACTTACCGCATGTAATGAGAGGGGGTCTGGCCTCAGTCGCTTTGGAACCCGATGAGAGGCCGAGGACCTGGAAGCAGTTGCCATCTACTCTCTATACTCATTTTTAATATAATATAAATTTCTTATTTTATAAACAAATAAAATTAAAAAAACTCTAAAATTCTCTATATCTCTAAACCATGAAGTGTGCTATGCATGCTAGAAATGAAAGCTGAATACTAGTTTTGAATAATTACTTTAACCTTCCTTCGTCCAAATATACAAACTTTAAAGTGATTTTAAGCTTAAATGACTTACAAATAAAAAAAAATCCACCATAAAAAACCACATATATCTAGTCCACAAAATAAGATACGCTACTGATGAAACATGAGAGTATAAAGTTGGTAACATTTAGAACTGAAGAATCGATGGAGTAATCGAAGAAATCTTGTGATTACCGGCCGACGATGAGGAAGAAGAGAGGCCAGCGATGAAGCAAGAACACTAAGCTCGAAGTGGCTCGAGCTCGGGGAGGAAGAAGGGGTATATAGGAGGGGACCTTTAGTCCCGATTAGAGACAACAACCGGGACTAAAGGTCCCTTTCTAGTCCCGGACGGAGCCTTCAGCCGGGAGTAGACTTTTACTCCCGGTTGGAGGGACCAACCGAGAGTAAAAGTTAACCTTTAGTCTCGGTTGGTAGCTTCAACTGGGACTAAAGGTCCCTTGCAGCAAAAGCCTGCCACAGTAGTCGTGGGGCAGGGACCTTAAGTCCCGATTGGAGCTACCAACCGGGACTAAAGATTTCTTTAGTCCCGGGCGCAAAAAATACTGGGACTAAAGCCAAATTTCGAAGTGGATCCAAAGTCGTTTCTCTACTGGTATGGGTCAAGGTGAAGTTGTAGCACGTGTCAAGATCTCTGAACGCAGGCGCCGGTGGGTACTGCGCCATCGCCTTCCTGAACTCGTCGCGGAGAGCAGCGTAGATGGGCGGGTTCAGGTAGGTGAACGCCGCCTGCGAGTCGATCAGCGTCCCGTTGCCCCTGAACAAGGCTGGCGGGAACGGAAGGTCCTTGCCGTTGATGGCGATGTCAACGAGGTCGACGAAGTAGAAGTTGGGAGCGGCACGTACTTGACGAAGTAGAGCATGGGCTCAGCCGGTGAACGACTGGCAGCTTGTTGCCGTTGGTATGTCCTCCAAAAGTATCAGAAGGTAGTAAAATATGTGTCTGCGTCGTGCCTCGTGCGGTGTGGAGTTGGTCACGTTCACGTGCATCCAAGTGCGACCAAGTAGATTAATTATACAGCGCGTTGCACCTGAAGTGATCGACCGGCAACTTGTCGTCGACGGCGAGACATCTGAATCGTCAGACCATCGGAGGACGCGGCTTGACCCATGAGGCATAGAAGCACGAGTGTCAGATGCATGGTCGAAGCCATGGTGAGGAAGAGGCTAGATGACCAGTACTACGTAGCACAGCTAATCCAGCTAGCCTTCCAACAACTTGTACACACTACTGCTTGTAAGATCAGCCTTCTTATATAGACATGGCAACGTTGTCATCTGCTTCTTGTCGTGTCCATTTGTAACGAAAAGTTAACAAACAAATGGTTCGTGTAAAGTACGCGTTTGATTGTTTGCACTTGAAATGATTATTCGTCTATATGATTCCGTGCTCAGACAAATTAATGCCTGCACAACTACTGGATCAACGAAAACTGGCAGATCGACGGGATAATTTAACTGGTACAGGGGTACAGCTAGCTACCTGGTGATAACATATATACTTACCAAGAATAAACTCTGCGATATGCTTCCAGTCAGCTAGTTTCGTGTTTAGTTTGGAACTTTGATGGAGCGAAGAACATCGCCGCGCCGGCAATCTGTACCAAATCATGCACGCCCGTCGTTGTGCTAATCGAGAATCTACATTTTCTGCATCTACTCGATTTGAAGCAGCTGTTTGGTTGATTCCGTTTGAATACTGCCAGTGCTTCATTGCAAAATGGCCAATTGGGTTAATAAACTATGAAATGGCTCATTTTTTTGTGGAACGAGCAACTCCAGCAGGGGCACTAAAATCATGGCCCCTACTATTGATTTTGGTGCTCCGGTGCTCTCCCTACTTTTTTGTTGGTCAAATTCTTTGCTTTCAATCCAATAGCAACACTTAAATCTTGGTCCTCAAATCCCATTCATGTAGACAATTCCAAACGGGACCCGCTCGTCATCCTCAAAGTTCTACCATCTAAGCTATCGTCCTCAATGCAGAGAGGAGCACCTCGCTCGTCCTATCGCGCCTCGCTCATCCTAGTGGCGGCCACAGGGAGGTCGCTCGTCCTAGCAGCGGCCACGGGGAGGAACCGGCAGATCCTCGTCCATCCTACCACCGGCAGATTTGCCGACAGATCCTCGTCCTACCGCGGGGACGACGGAGCCCCGGACGAGTGAGGCTCTCGTGACCGAAGGAGAAGCGTGGGAGTGAGAGGGAGCCTAGGACGAGCGGCGGCCGTGGGCTACAAAAAAACTTTTGCAAGGTGTTTGGAAAAGGGGCTCGGAGGCGGCAGGCAATTCAACCGCCTTGGTTAATGTCTGGGATTAACCGAGGTGGTCATTTTTTATTAACCGAGGCGGTCACCATCAACCGCCTCGCAAAATCTATTTACCGAGGCGGTTAAAAGATAAACGCCTTCTAAAATCTATTAACCAAGGCGGGCCTTATAAGTGGCCCGCCTCCAAAAATGCCTCCATTTTCGGAGGCGGGCCTTGTAAGTGGCCCGCCTCGAAAAAAAGAGGCCGAGGCCCAGACGGCCTAATCGAGGCCTGATAGACGTGATAGGTATAAAATGCGCATTAGGGTTTCCTGTCCCAACACGCCGGAGCGCCCCAAGCCCCTCACTCTCTCTCAGCGGCGCGCCTCCCTCCCTCGTCACGATGTGGCTCCCTCTCTCCCTCGTCGCATGGTGTGCCTCTCTCCCTCCACTCTCCCTCTCTCTTGTAGCTCAGCGGCGCTGCCCTCCCTGCGGTGCGCCCCCTCCCCTCCCTCCACTCTCTCTCTCCCTCCCTCCCTTGTTGACGCTCACGCTCGAGCAGCAGGCAGCTCCACGGTCCTCCCCTCCCGGCGGCGATCCTCCCTCCCTCTCCCTCAAGAGCACCTCCGACGACGTGGCGAGGAGCTCCTCCGTCTCCTCCTCCGGCGGTGTGGATCTGGGCGAGGAGCTCCTCCCTTTCCCTCAAGCTTCTCCGGTGGCTCGGATCCGGGCGGGCGGCGCAGACGAGGCGTGGCGTGGCGGAACTGGGGAGGGCGGTCCCCACCCACGGGGGATCTACTGCAGGCGGGGTGGATCTACGTGGTGGGATCTTGCATGGGCGCACGGCTGTGGCGCGAGGCGAGGCTATCAACGCGGACGCGGGCGCAGCGCGAATGCGGACATGGAGAGTGGCGGTCACGACTCCCTCGGCGGCGCAGGCGCTGCGAGGGCGGCGAGCAAGGCCTGATCCAGGCCCTCTGGGGCTTTTTGGTTCATTTATTCAATTTACCGGCGGGCATCGAACCGCCTCGGAAAAGGTCCCATTAACCGTGACCTTTCGTCCGGCGGCGGTTGCAAAACCACCTCGGTTAAGCATTTTGCCCGCCTCGGTTAAATTTTGTGTAGTAGTGGCCTTGCAAGTGTGGGAGGGAGTCCACACATGAGGGGCTGAATGAAGGAATCACTTTGTGGAGAGGCTTTGCTAGATGGAGCCATGATGAATGGAGGTGGATTGAGCATGTGGCACATCCTACCAAATGGCGGACGGCTGTGTGAGCGCGCCATCAAGGAGGCAGATTGAGCGACCGAGGGGGCGAGATCAAGCGGCTGCAGATCAGATTGAGAGAGGGCTTGCAGAGAAGCGGTGCGGGCGATTAGAGGGACGGAGCTTGACGCGAGGAAAATGGACGAAAACCGTCATATCGGGGCTTGTCGAGAGCCCACGGGAATGGGTGCCGGAGGGGGATTTTGGTGCCCACGCCCAAACACTACTACAAAAACAAATTTGCGCAGCGTTATGATAACGCTCTCATGGCGGGCTCAATTTTTGCCCACTTGTGGTAAATCCCACGATTTATCATGGCGGGCATTTTTTATTACTAAATCGATTTACCGTGGCGGACCTCTTAATATGCCCGCCATGGAAAATAGGTATTTTCCGTGGCGGGCATATTAAGAGGTCCGCCACGGTAAATCGATGTACCGTGGCGGGCATCCTATAAAGCCCGCCTCGGTTAAGGCCGAGGCCCAGGGCGAGGCCCATAGCGGGTACTGGTATAAAATGAGCACTTAGGGTTTCAGTCCTCTTACCTCTCATCCGCAGGCGCCGCTCCCACCTCGCCCACCTCGTGACCCGCGACGAGCACCTCCACCCCGCGATGACCCGCGACGCACGCACTCCCTCCGTTGCCAGCGTGAAGGCCTCTCCCACTCCCTCTATCTCTCTCTCTCTCCCTCTCCCACTCCCTCTCTCTCTCCCTCGCCGGCGTGTGAAGGCCTCTCTGCAGCGCAGGGACAAGCGAGGTCGCGCGTGCCACCACCTCTCCGTCGCGCGCGCCGCTGGCGTGTGAAGGCCTCTCCGCGGCGTAGCATCGAGCAAGGTCGCGTGCGCCACCACCTCTCCGTCGCGTGCGCCACCACGCGGGTCCAGGACCGTGACCGGATCTGGCGAGGAGAGCGTCGCCGTGCCCGGTATCTCTCTCTCCCTCTCTCTCCCACCCTCTCTCTCCTCTCAGTACCTCCCTCATATCTCTCTCTCATAGGCGAGGAGCTGCATGGCGCGCAGGGACCACACGGCTGAGGATCCAGGCGGCCGCGTCGACTCCCTGCGACGTGGATCCACACGGCGGTGATTCTAGGGCGGCCGTGTCTACTCCCTGCTCCCACGATGTAGATCCACACGGCGACGACACGGATCCACGGCGAGACGACCCCAACCTGCGGTGATGGCGCAGATCCTGCGAGGATGACCTCCCCGGTGGCAGATCCGACAAGGTGGAGACCCCGGCGGCGGATCCAGCGAGGTGCGGTGGCGCCAGTATTGGGTTGTGAATGGGCTCGTCAATGGGCTCGAGAATGGGCTCGCCGGCGGGTTCCTGGGTTTTTTTGTTTTTTTTTGAAACGTTTAACCGCGGCGGGCATCCTAACGTGCCTGCCGCGGGAAATCGATTAACCGTAGCGGGCAAAGCGGCCCGCCGCGGGAAGGCCACGATTTATCGTGACCTTCCCACGCTGGCGGACGCGTTTGCCCGCTGCGCAAAAGCAAATTCGCCCGCCGCGGAAAATGTTTCTGTAGTAGTGAAATTTCGCGTCTCAAGTAGAGGCTCTGCTGGAGTAAAGTTTTTAGTCTGGGCACCCATATTTAGCTATGGGTGATCAAGTAGAGGCCCTGATGGAGTTGCTCTAAGGATAATCACATGTACTTATCATTTTCTGCATTGGTAGTTGATGGTCCAAAAGAAAGAATTTGGGAATTAGGTACCGTTTATAAGAAACTTAAAGCTAGCTTCTTTGGATAAAATGAGTTAGGACACATAAGCCTAGGTGAACAGTTGCTGAGATTATTTTTTGAAACTTCTTGCATTCGATTCCCATCCTTGAGCTTGTTTGTATTTTAGGATTTCCATAGGAATTTCAAAGGAAATCCAATTCCTATGTTTTGCTTATATCACATGATGTTTGGAATGGAGGAATGAAGGTTTCCTTTCCTATGAAAAGTCTTGCTTTCCTTCATAAAATGGAGGAAATAAAACATCCATTTCAAGCTGTTCGAAAAATTTCCTACATGTGAATGGAGATGTGAATGGAGGGATGATCAATTCCTTATTCACTAGAGGAATAAAGATGTTCTTATATTCCTATGTTCCAAACACCGATTCTAATAAAATTCTTGTGTTTTTCAATCCTCTGTTTTCTACTTACAATCTATTCCTACACTTTCTTCCTTTCCTCTATTTTGCATTCCTCCATTCCAAACAAGACATTGTCGCATTAGGTTCTCGATATCAGTAACAACAGCAAGGAAGGTGTTCTGAATTTTCAAATGCACTAATCAAGTTTCCAAATGCAACATCCGCAAAAACATTTGGGTATATATATATAAGGAGTTCAGGATAGACGTGTTGCCCAACATTTGCACATGGTTACTTCATGGCGTTGTGTGTTGGACACATGTGTTGTGCGTATAAGATGTGCCGTAAACTAATGACCCATTTCATGTCTCGTCGATGTTGTCGTAGATGGAATGAACCCGTTTTTCGGTGAATTTTGACTTTCTCTCCACTAGATTTTAGACGTTGGGAGGGTTCATGCGAGGTACTCGCTTTGCTCATCCATTGTGCATCTTTATCTAGTGTGTCCAATAGCGTGATTGGTAATGTTTAATTTGCTATTAATGTAGGTTGGTTGAGTTGTGTAAAAGTATAGCTAGGCATGCAAACGGGCGGTGTTTTTGATGAACTTGGCCTAGGGGCGGAGGAGCTGAGTTTTGAGCTACTGTTAGTGGATTCAAATCATTCAAAAAATTTAATTGGACATTTGTTGCTTTGGATATCTTTGGATAGGGTTCATTTGGATTTAGATATTTATCCCTATATGATTTAAAAATGCCTAAATCCATTGGGGAGAAACTTAAAAAGTTCAATGCCCATTAAATATTTTGGGATTGACAGAGCATTCTCCAATATATATCTAGTTTTGGTTCCTAATATGGGTCCCACATATTAACCTTGCCCCACTAATATACACAGAGTAGCAAAGGTTGTTGTACTAAGGTATTTTTCAAACAAATTAAAGTTAATTTCGCTAAAATTTTAAGGTATAAACACCAACTTTCTAATCCAAGGTCCTACATGCGTTCTTAGGCTTTTGGAGGTCCTAGAGAGGTTGGCCTGCTGGCCACCCTAGGGCTGGCCCTACAATGATGCATTATATCATCATGCCATATGGCCATTTCGAGGATGGGGATCAAATTTCATCTGGCAGACTCATCACCCTTCTTCCAAGGGACATCTTTATGCCAGTGGCTATGGCCTATTTGGTTTCCACCTTGGGAAACGCGCCAGGTCCAGGCATCAATGCGTTCGACAATCGGATACAGTTGCCTGCCGGCGCTCCCCAAGCGAGGGTGACATCCAAACATGCCCTATATATTACTTTACAAAGTGGATCAAAGTTATGCTTTTTAAAACATAACACATAAGGAAGTAGTTGAATTTATCACTGAGCATATATTCACAAATCTGTCATACTTCAAACTTTAACTACGGATCAAGGTTCTTCTTTTGTGTCAAAAGAGGTTTATGAATTTATTAATCTTATAAAATCAAATTCCTTGATTCATCAAAATTTATGCTCAGGCCAATTGTCAAGCCAAGTCTAGTAACAAGATCTTAATCAAACTTGTGAAAAACAAGATGGAGGACAATCGAAAAAGGTGACACAAGGCTTTGTCTGATGCTTTATGGACTCATCAAATATCTAGACATGGTGTTACCAAAGTTACTCCCTTCAAGCTGGTTTATTGATATGAGGTGGTGTTGCTAGCTGAGGTAAAGTTAGATGCATACATATTGGCTAAATAGAATGACTTGTCTGATGTTATTTACCACGAGTTGATGATAGACAATGTCAACGAGGTGACCGACAAGAGTATGAAAGCTTTGAAGGACAAAACTTGTGTTTCCAAGACTTACAACAAGAAGGTGATAAATAAATCGTGTTCCTCAAAAAAAAAAAAAAAACCTAGCCAGGATTCCGCAGGACCACTATTTTTCGTCCTTGTCAACTTTATTTAAGCAATACAGCTACCTTGCACGAGTTCCCTGTCCAAGCACGGATGCGAAGCACCACAAGTTGTCACCATGTGATGTGATCAATATCATATTGAATCCCGTGTAAGTACGACGATGATGACTGAGAACTAACAATGCAATATAAGTGCCTGGAACCTGTGAAGTGTAAGATACATACACAGAGCTGGTAATCTCCGATCCCCAAGCATCCTACACTAGCTATACTCGTAGGGTGTAAGTGTGCAACCTTCGGAAAACGAGATGAAATCAAGCTCCGTCCAAACTCACATGGTCGACGACGACTCGTCTACCCACGACATGAAGCTGCTGATGCCACACTTCCACATGGCGCCAGCGGTAGCACCAAGGCACCTGCCCCGTTGGTCGACAAAACCCTGTGCTGCGCCTGCGACATCATCAAGCTCCTGCCGACCGGCACTGTCATGGCCTTCCATGCGCTGGCGCCGTCCTTCAGCAACCACGGTGTATGCGGCACTGCCAGCCGGTACCTTACCCTCACGCTCATCGGCGCTTGCGCTGCCTCCTGCTTGCTGCTCTCCTTCACCGACAGCCTGGTGGGCCACGACGGCCGGCTCTACTATGGCATGGCCACGCCGCGGGGCTTCTACCCGTTCAACTTCGACGGCACATGCGACGAGCGGAGGCGCAGGTTCGCCAACATCCCCAGGATGAAGATCAAGGCGCTGGACTTCGTGCACGCGCTCATCTCCGCGGTCCTGTTCGTCGTCGTGGCCCTCGGCAACGCCGGCATACAGAGCTGCCTGTTGCCGGACATCAGGCCGGACGCCAGGGAAGTGCTCATGAACCTTCCGGTGGGACTAGGGTTCCTGTCCAGCATGGTGTTCATGATCTTCCCGACAACAAGGAAGAGCATCGGGTACACAGACTTGATGCCTCATCAACAAGAAGAAGATGGGAAACGAAGCAATAATAATGCAGTATAAAGAAAAAGAAATATCCAGTTGATTATTATCAATTTACCAGTAGTAACCATGGTTTTCTTCAACGCAACATATCCCCGTTTTCAAGACTCACATGTGTTGGAATAAGTGTAAACAAGTTTCATCTCTATAAATTTTTTTGCTATCTCTTTTCATTTAAACTATATCATATCAATTTATTTAATGACCATGAAATTCTCATTGAGACTGACCTTATTGCCAGATGCTTCAAAACTGGCAGTGATACGATATTCACTGCCAGTCACTACCGGATTCAGCTTCTTTGCCGAGTGCCTCAGGCACTCGGCAAAGGCCGATATACACTCGGCAAAGGGCGCTCGGTAAACAGTTTATCGGCAAAGACCTCTTTGCCGAGTGCACTTTATCGGGCACTCGGCAAAGCCTTTGCCGAGTGCTAATCTGACACTTGGTAAAGAAAAGTCACCATGACGGCGAGCGCCACCGTGACGGCGGCTTTGCTGAGTGTCAAGGTCAAGCACTCGGCAAAGGTCGTCTCTTTGCCGAGCGCCATTGACTCAGACACTCGGCAAAGGTGGCCACTGTGCCGAGTGCCACCGGCAAGACACTCGGCAAACAGACGACCTTTACCGAGCGCCTGGCCCGTGGCACTCGGCAAATCTATGATGTTTGTCGAGTGCAATGGGCTTTGCACTCAGCAAAGCATGTTCCCATGCATATTCTCAGGTTGTCACTTTGCCGAGTGTCATGGCCATTGCACTCGGTAAAGTGACTGAAAACAGCCTTTTTTATTTGTTTTTTACATTCCATCCAAACAAACAGAAGATATATATAACAAATATCATCAACATCACATATATATCATCAAAAACACATATATATCACCAACACCACATATATATCACAAACGTCACATGTCTCACAATATATCACAAATAAGTTCACAAGTAATCCAAGTGCTTCATCATCTACAACCACAATTACAAATAGAAGTACTATTAACAACCACAAGTATCATCACCTAGCTTCCTCATCCCACCGCCCACCATCTTTGTTCAATTATCTGTAATTAAAAAGAGTAAACCAATATGCACAGATAAACAAGAAGTACTTAGAAAGAGATGCAAAATAAACAAAACGTAATTACAAAAAACAACATAGTAGTACATGTATTAGAAATAATCTTTATGATCGGGATTAATTTGGATCATAAGTCTCATTATCACTATCAATCATGTCGAAATAATCAAGACCATCTGAATGAGCAATGTTGCTATTGTCATTGTCTAAATGTAATCGCTCAAGCATTTGTAAGTCCTTCACATTTTGCACCTCATCTTTAGCGCCCTCTTCAATAACCGTTTCATTGTCTACTTCCATTCTGATCGCTTCGGTTAAGTCTATCTCAAACCTCCCTTCTAGTCCCTCTTCTTGAAAGAACTCTCCGTCATATGTGTTTGGGTCTAAGTTGTAATCTTCATCGTTTGGGACAGGCACTTTACCGTGTGGCGATACCCTGTGCACAATATCCCAACCCTTAAGATGACTTTTGGTTTGACACGCATATGGGAGATAATAAACTTGCGTGGCCTGTTGGGCCACAATATAGACATCGTCTCCTGGTAAGACAGAATCCTGTCGAATTTCGACTAGCCCAAGATTAGAATATGTCCATCTCGTTACTTCAGGATCAAACCAATGGTATTTGAATATGACGGGATTAAAAGGTTTGGAACCATGAAACTTGAGTTCGTATATTTCTTCAATTCTTCCATAATACTCGACCTCATCAACGCCGGGCGTAAAAACTCTAGAACTTGTGGTTCTTCGATTGGTCTGACTCTGCTCGTAGCTTGTTGTGCGAAAGCGATATCCATTCACGTCATAACCGGAAAATGACCTGACCCTATAGGCAAAGCCATCGGCAACCTGTCTCAACTCGGCACTCATAGACGCATCCCTCTGGCCCTGCAAGCTCAAGCAGGATACATCGTTATATTATTCGCACGTATGAGTAACTTGGAATGTCAAACTAAGTACGAGCTAAATTGAACGGTACCTTCCGTTTGAACCAAGAAATGAAATCGGGCATTCCATTTCCCACACCGTGTCTAAGAAGGGTATCTACCTGCTGCGGGGTAGGATCCCTTGATTGACGCCAGAATTCATGAAGAAATTCCCTATACCAACGAGAAACAAGGGGGTTGGATGCAGAATAGTGACGGCGTATTTAACAAGTTCGTTGAGAACTTACTGCATGTACGGCGCCACTTCGTCAAGGTTGGTCAACACGTATAGCATGATATGGCGCCACTCTTCATGATTCAAGGTCTTGGGGGTCGATGCACTTGCGCTTCCGAGTTGCCCTCGGAAAAGGCTGAGGTTCGATTCATTTTCGCCAGCATTGTAATGAGAGGGTGGATTATGCACGCTAGGGAGGTTGTCACCATAGTATGTTGTTGTGAAGTTCACCACCTCCTCCAGAATGTATGCCTCTGCAATGGAAGTCTCGATTTTGCATTTATTTTTACATTTCTTTCGAAGAACCTTTAGACATCTCTCGATTGGATAGCACCAACGGCCCTGCACGGGCCCCCCATTCATGCCTCATACGGGAGGTGCAAAATCAAATGTTGCATCGGATTGAAGAAGCCGGGTGGAAAGATCTTCTCCAACTTACAGAGCAACACAGGTGCCATTCTTTCCAAGTCAGCAATCACGGTCCGAGATAACTCCTTGGCACAAAGCTGGCGAAAGAAATAGCTCAACTCTGCCAGTACTAGCTAGACATGCTTAGGGACATAGCCTCGAACCATCGCCAGAAGAAGCCGCTCAATCCATATTTGGTAGTCAAGACTCTTCATCCCTAAGACTCGCATAGTAGATAAGTTCACTCCCCTCCTCAGATTAGCTGCATACCCATCAGGGAACATTAACGTCTGGATCCATTCTAGTACTTCCCTCCTTTGGGGCTTGCTCAAGACAAAATCGGCCTTTGGCGTTCTCCATGTCTTGCCATGACTAGGAGGCTTCATATGTTGGTTTGGTCTATCGCTTAACGTTGCCAGATCCACTATAGCCTTAACGTAGTCCTTTGACTTGTCAGGAATGTCCATGATTGTTGCCCAAAGTGCCTCGGCGACATTCTTTTCAGTGTGCATTACATCAATGTTGTGTGGAAGGAGAAGGCCATCAAAATAGGGGAGCCGAGTCAAGCCCGACTTATGAGTCCACATATGTTGCTCTCCATATCCCACAAAACCACCTTCTGGATTGACCACGAGACCATCTATCTGTTTATGAACCACGGCACCAGTCATTATCGGTGGTGCAAGGTCTATCACTACGACACCTTTCGTAAAGTTCTTGATGTCTCATCTGAATGCATGGTCAAGAGGGAGGAATTGCCGATGTTTGTTGAACGATGAATACTTGCCACCCTTCTACAACCAAATGAACCTTAGACCTTCCTTGCATACTGGGCATGGGAACTTCCCGTGAACACACCAGGTGTAGAATATCCCATACGCTAGGAAGTCATGCAAGGAGTAGTGGTACCAAACATGCATTTTGAAGTTTTTCTTTGTAGCTCGGTCGTATGTCCATACCCCTTCCTCCCAAGCACGGACCAATTCATCAATCACAGCCTCCATGAACACACCCATATTATTCCCTAGGTGTCCAGGAATTATCAACGACAAGAATACGTTCTGTCGTTGAAAGCATACGCTGGGGGGCGAGATTGAGGGGGATAACGAACATGAGCCAACATGTGTATGGGGCAGCCATCATTCCATAAGGATTGAACCCATCTGTTGCCAGCGCAACACGTACATTATGAGCCTCTTTAGCTTTCTCATGATGAATGCCATCAAAGTGGGTCCATGCTTTACCATCGGATGCATGTATCATCCGTCAGGATTGTATCGTTTGCCATTTTTGTGCCATGTCATCTGTTTCGTGGATTCCTCGGTCATATATAGCCGTTGGATCCTCGGCATGAACGGAAGGTGCCATAGGATTGTCACGGGAATGTCAAGCTGCCTCTTCTAGCCATCACCAGAATCTACCTCCAGGAACCTAGAGGATTTATACTTTTGACAGTATTTTGCTTCCACGTATTCTTTCACCAGTATCTGCTCATATGGCATCTTAAGTGCACGAAGGAGTTTTTGTGACTCGTGTATGCTCTTTGGTAGAAGGTGACCCTCCGGAAGCAGGCTGCCAATAACTGTCAACATACCATTGAAGGCATCTCGACTCAGGCTATACTAGGACTTTAACGCCATTATGCGTCCAATGGTATTCAGTTGAGAAACCTTTGTCTGGCCGTGAAGGGGTTTCTATGCCGCAGCAAACATGTCATAGAACGCCTTTGCGGTTGCCTCTCTCGCTCTTCCTCCGTCGTCCTTTCAAATGAACTGTGCCTCGTGATAGTCATTTAACATGTCTCGCTACCCGACATTTGCATCATAATCCTCGACGCGTGGTCTCACCACCTCCTCTCTCATACGATCGGCTTCACCATGGTAGACCCACTGGGTATAGTCTGCCGTAAATCCATTCTTCCAAAGATGTTCCCCCATGACCTTCTTCGTTTGTCTTTTCCTGTTTGCACATTTGCTGCAGGGACAACAAATTTTACTCGCTCCTTTAGCAGCCACGCCAAATGCCCGTTCCAAGAAAGCATCGGTCTTGTCGATCCATTCATTGGTGACCTGACCCTGACTTGCGTGGCCCGTGTACATCCACTCACGGTCCTCCATCCTCTAACATATATAGCGGCGAGTAATATAAACATCAATTGCATCTACACGACGTTCCTACTATCTAATAGGTGAGGATAGGTCCTAATCCCACGCGAGGATCCATAGATGAGGTTAGTTTCCATGCTCTACTCCTATTTGAGATAGAATTTCGGCAGCACCTCCTCGCTGTTCTTCAAATACACGTCCTGCCAGGGAGAGTGTGTATCCGGAGAACAACAGGGAGATGATGCCGAAACAATGTCTCAGATCGGAGCAGACCATGGAAACTAACCCCGCCTACACATCCGTGGACTGTCCAAAAAACGTGGACAGTTCGAAACATATACGGTTTTAGATATGGAAATATCTGCATATTTCCAACCGTATCTCTTTCGAACGGGAGACGCCTAACTGGGTTACGTGATCTACAACCATGATATGGAAAGAGGGGTTATACCTAGGGTGGCGGTGGAGTCAGGCTAGTGGGGCCATGGTGGGTCGGTGCAGTGGTGAGGCGACGCGGTGCAGGCAGACCCGTAGCGGCGAGGAAGGCGATCGGGGTCACCGAGGTACTCCGGCTCCGCTCCTACGGGCTCTTCTCTGCAAAAAAAGAAACATAAAACTGTCAATACAAAATTTCGGCAGCACGTCCCCTGCACGGTGAGGTTTCCAAAACCTGCAAGAAAACCAACGGCACGGTGGCCGACATGCACATATATATGAACGACACGATGGCCGACATGCACAAGATTATGTAAGGAACACCTAGCAACGTAATCAGGATAAGCAAGGATCAGGGATTACAAATTCAGGATCTGTATCCCATTACTAATATATGTACACGAAGGAACACCTAGCAATGTAACAAATGCTACTGAAATCTTGAAAAGAGTGAGGTAGTGTCTAATATTTCTCCAACACATATAAGCAAGAATGTATGAGTTAGCTTAGTGACCGTTGGGAAGTTATACATTATTCAATACACAAGGGAAATCAAAGTCCCTAATTTTTATCCTTTATTTCTAGGAGACAAACATGCATAGTAATGTACAGTAACCCTAACCCTAGATCCCTAAATTACAAAACCTAAACAAGACATCTTAATCTATTCCTGTATCCACATCCATCAGGCGGAGACGGCATAGGGGCTCACCACTGCAGAATGGCGAAGCACAGCATGACGAGCAAGGGGACCATTCAGCTCAGAGAGCGCTGCGAGGGAGCGCCACTGTGTGGGGGTATGGCCCCGGGTATCCACGAGACAAGACATGGGCCACACCATCAGAGGTGGCCCAGCCTACAAGATCAAGGCATGCACGGCTCTGCTCGGCGTGCACCGCAAGCTATTGTATAGTACCAAATAGGATACTTTCTTTGTAACCCTACCCCTCCAGAGTATATAAGGAGAGGCAGGGGTCCCCTAGTGGACAGATCGATACATCTTAATGCAATACATCAGAACACAACATGTAGGTATTACGTCATACTGACGACCGATCCTGTCTAAATCTTGTGTCTTGGTCCTTGTATTACCATCTCGCTCCTGATCTCGCTCACCTCTACGACAAATCTACCATCGTGGGATACCCCTCGATGGACTACCGAGCATCTTTTATCGACAGTTGGTGCGCTAGGTAGGGGTGTGCGCTTGATCCATGGCGAGCCAGATAGACCTCAAATCAACAGCGCGTTCTCATCATCAATCTCATGGAGATCCATGCCGGTCCACGACGATGATTCATCGTTGGCTACACTAGCCCCCGCGACAGCAGATCCGATCTCGAAACCACATCTGAGGTCGTCTTCACCAACAACTCACCGCCCACCAGGTGCTCGCCATCAACGTCGACCAGATAACGCCATACGTCGCAGACCAGACTTTCTGTCTAAAGCTAAGTCACACTTTAATATTCTTCTAAATATTCTCCAATCTCCGTATATCGCCATGATGTTTCTCCAAGCTGTTTTCTCCATGTTTGCTCTCCAAACGATTTTCCAAACCTCTGAACAGTCATGTTGATGCTCGGACGCCTCTAGAGACGGCCACATCTCCGCTCCTCCCCTACACGTGCACGGGCTCCAAGCTCAACGTTATGGACTATGGGCTAGCGAGGCTGGATACTCGGCTACACACTAACTGGCCGGGAGGTTTATATTAAATATAAATACATCTTTGCTCCAACTGATTGCCGAACTACATACGCTATTTTTTTCTCCGGAGTTCATATATTTTTACATCATGTACTACCCGTTCTACATATTTGTATTGCAGGATCATCATCCAGGTGATCGGACGACCTGGTGCTCGGACTTCTCCACCGATCAACTGGTCGGACCGCTTGGTTCATGGACTCCGTTGCCGACTAGTTGATCGGATTGTTCGCCGGTCGCTTCTACTCAATGCTCACTTCGCCGCCACCAGTTGATCAGACTGTTCGTCGCTCGTGCTTCATCGCCAGCTACGCCAGGGACTCCTCGACGCTCGGATTCTTCGTGCTCGAGGACTAAGTGGGCACACTTCACCGCACGGACGTCGCTAGCTACGCTGGGGACTCCTCGATGCTCGGACATCGCCAGCGACGCCGGGGACTCCTCGCTCTTCGGTGCTTAGACATCACCAGCGACGCCAGGGACTCCTCGCTCTTCGGTGCTCGGACATCGCCAGCGATGCCGAGGACTCCTCGGTACTTGGACATCGCCAGCGACACCGGGGACTCCTCGCTCTTCAGTGCTCGGACATCGCCAGCGACGCTGAGGACTCCTTGGTATTCGGACATCGCTAGCGACGCCGGGGACTCCTCGCTCCTCGGTGCTCGGACATCGTCAGCGATGCCGGAGACTCCTCGCTCTTCGGTGCTCGGACATCGCCAGCGACGCCAGGGACTCCTGCTCCTCAGTGCTCGAACATCGCCAGCGACGCCGGAGACTCCTCGCTCTTCGGTGCTCGGACATCGCCAGCGACGCCGGGGACTCCTCGCTCTTTGGTGCTCGAATGTCGCTAGCGATGTTGGGGACTCCCTTGCTACTTGGATCTTGCTACGTCTCATCGGTGTGCTATCAAGCTGCTCCATGCTATTCGGATCAGGGTGCTAATCTTGGGCAGCACGTCTGGAGTCTTGATACGCGCTTGTCAGACGATGTTGGCAAGCTTTCAGACTTCTTTTTCTTTGACCTTGCTACAAGATTTCTTCTTCATCTTCCAGTAGGCTCGGGGACTAAGTGGGCACACTTCACCTTGCGGTGAATGTGCGCTTTTCTCATCTTGAGGCTATACCCGGGGACTGGCTGCCTGCTCGGCTGGTCTTTTACTTTCTGACCCTGGCACCACATGATTACGTCACCTACTATCAGGCTCGGGGACTAGCTGTGGGGGTATGGCCCCCGGTATCCACGAGACAAGACATGGGCCGCACCATCAGAGGTGGCCCAGCCCACAAGATCAAGGCGTGCACGGCGCTGCTCGACGTGCACCGCAAGCTATTGTATAGTACCAAATAGGATACTTTCCTTATAACCCTACCCCTCCAGAGTATATAAGGAGAGGTAGGGGTCCCCTAGTGGATAGATCGATACATTTCAATGCAATACATCGTAACATAGGATGTAGGTATTACATCATACTAACGGCCGAACCTGTCTAAATCTTGTTTCTTGGTCCTTGTATTACCATCTCGCTCCTAATCTCGCTCACCTCTATGACAAATCTACCATCATGGGATACCCCTCGGTGGACTGCCGAGCATCTTTTATCGACAAGTTGAGACTTCTGCTGCCAATGTGGTGCAGAGGAAAAACAACAATGCATCTCGTAATAAAAATAAGAAGAACAAGCAGGAGAACAACTCAAAGCCTAAGCAAACAACCAATTTTAAGAACAAAAAGAACAAAGATCGTGGTTGCTTTGTTTGCGGGAGCGAAGAGCATTGGGCAAGTGCGTGCCCAGACCGCAAATTCAAGCAAGAAAAGAAGGCCACAAACATGGTTGTTAGCAGTGTTGGTGGTCACTATCAATCAAACCCGACCGCCAATTATAGTCCAAAAACTGGAGAAATAAACAATCTTTTGACACATATGCCTTTACTATTGACATAGTTCCACTTGTATTGGAGAAAACATGTTTTGCAGGACACACATTCGAATACAAGTGGAAAATAAACAAAACCAAGCAAAAGACGCAAAGTAGAAAGCGTAATGCAGAAATGCGCAAAGGAAATACATCAAGAATCCCACCTACACAACGAATCTAGGTCGAGCACCGACGCGGGAGAGGCCCAGGCCCACCCAGGAACTAACCACATGAAGGCGGTCGCGAGGCGGCCCCACCTGGGTGTGGGCGCACCAGGGGTGCGGCCGCCTGGGCCCAGCTTCCTTAGGCGGTTGCATGCCACCATGCATAGTCGATCCATGGAGGTTTCCTAATTTTCCTAAGCCAAACCAACCATGCTTCACTATATAAGAATAGGAGGAGCTCATTCTCAAACACACATCATTTGGAGCTACACCTCACTACCACATCTTGTACTTTTACTTTCTTAGTAGTATTTGGAGCTAGCAAAGCTATCAAGGAGGGCTTGGCTCCTTGGAAGAAGAGTAGAGTGACATCTTGGTTTGAATAATACTATGAAGAGTTCTTCCATATTCATGCTCTCATATCATTTATATAGTAGTGCATATGAACTAGAGTATAGTTGTCTTGTTATAATCATGATATATGAACTATCATATAGTTTGTGTGTTATGATCTTAATATATTCAAATTCATGCTTAATCATTCATATGGTTTGTATGAGTAGAAGTAGAGCTAGAGTTGAGGTGATGGTTCATTGTTCCTTTGGGTTTGCCCATATTCTTGCTTGTCGATACGTAGGGTCATAGTCCTAGGGGGATATGGGTAGTTTCCTTGTACATGGGCGTGGTGCTCGGGTACATAGGATCCATCGGATATGACGGTGCCCCACGGTTGAGGGGTAGGCGGCAGGTGGTGACAACCCTGTTCGTCCTTTATAATCCCCCATGTTTGGGTATTGTGTAGGAGTCTTGAAGTCTCTCACGCTTGCTGGCAGACCAGTGCTCGGAGATCTCCCCGTCCATCTTACACTTAGTTCTAACTCTAGTCATATAACTTATATGATCATTAACTGTTCTTTGCACGGCTATATTTGAACATGCCGGCTCTATGTAGAAACATTCTTTTATTCTTTGTTTTCCTTTTATCCTTGAGGTTGGTCCAGATGTGTGTCCACTATCCTTGAAAATACTGTTTTTACCCGTGTCATGAATTATGGTCCACTATGCAATTATGTAATCTTATTCATGCTCATGCTAGACTCTTATACCTTGCCCTCCTTTGGGAAAATATAAATAACGATACCCTGAATACTTCTGGGTAAAATGCTACAACGATAGATTCGTGCGCTTGCGGATATTTTCTGTAATCGTTAAGAACTATCGTAGTTGGTGTTTTTTGGTGGCGTCGCTAAGGTTAACTCAATCTTAGTGATGGTGTTAAGAAATACCAACAGGCATTTCTGGTGCTGTTGCCGAGGATGGACTTAAAACCTCCACACTTGGTTATTGCGCTAAGAAATGCCAACAAGCATTTCTAGCGCCGTTGCCGGAGAGGGCATAGGTTAAAGAATCTTGTAGGACATAATCATGAGCACATGCATGTAATGGTAGCCATAGTTTATGTAGGATAATTCTACTTGTTTTCTTCTTGTTGTGGATGAAAACAGGATAGTGTATGAGTGGTTTTGATCTGCCGAACAACTACACCGATATATCCACAAGCGCATGGGTAAAATGCTACAACGATAGATCCGTGCGCTTACAGATATTTTCTATAATCGTTAAGAACTATCGTAGTTGGTGTTTTTTGGTGGTGTCGCTAAGGTTAACTCAATCTTAGTGATGGTGTTAAAAAATACCAACAGGCATTTCTGGCGCTGTTGCCGAGGATGGACTTAAAACCTCCACACTTGGTTATTGCGCTAAGAAATGCCAACAAGCATTTCTGGCGCCGTTGCCGGAGAGGGCATAGGTTAAAGAATCTTGTAGGACATAATCATGAGCACATGCATGTAATGGTAGCCATAGTTTATGTAGGATAATTCTGCTTGTTTTCTTCCTGTTGTGGATGAAAACAGGATAGTGTATGAGTGGTTTTGATCTGCCGAACAACTACACCAATAATCCGGAGGCACTCCTAAGGAAGAGCTGGTCTTGTATCGCTTCTTCTTCTACTACTCCGCCGGCAGTTGAACCAGTCACCCCTGTACCATCCTCTACTACCGCCATGGCTAAGTCATTCCGTGACTACTCCACCCCCGCTGTTGCCAATGTGCCCGTTGGGCCCGCTGTCAATACGGGTATTGGAAACTTTGAGCTCCAGACTAACCTAATCACGATGTTGCAGGCAAACCAATTTTGTGGTGTGGTTTGCCTAGCTAGGATGCAAGTGCACACTTGCAACACTTCCTTGAACTATGCGACACCATCGTCATCAAAGACGTCGCTCCAGCTAGCATCAGGCTCTATATGTTTCCCTTCTCCCTTGTGGGGAAGGCAAAATAGTTGTTCTACAAAGAAAAGGAAGCTGTCCATATGTGGGACAAATGTTCCACGGCGTTCCTCATGAAATTTTTCCCCATGGGCAAAACTAATGCCCTGAGGGGGAAGATTTCAAACTTCCAGCGAACTTCACTGGAATCCATCCCCAAGGCATGGGAAAGGCTCTAGGATTACATCTAGGCCTGCCCGCACCACGGAATGGAAAACTGGCTTGTGCTCTAAGACTTCTATGAAGGGCTTATGCCCATCTCAAAGGGGCATGCAGATGCCGCTGCTAGAGGAGCATTCCTTTTCCTGACCATCGCTGATGCCACGCGTCTCATCGAGAAGATGGTGGCCAATCACAGCTGGGGGAGGAACGCAAACAACATAAAGGCATGCATATTGTGAAGGAGACTGATATGCTTGCCGTAAAAATAGACTTGTTGCTATCAAGACTGAACGAAAGGGCCCACAAAAAGAAAGCAATGAAGGCCATCGTTTAGGCCATAGACTCACAAATGACTTGTGAAGTCTGTGGTGAAGTTGGACATTCGGGGAACAACTGCCCTGAGACCCGTGAAGACGCCGCCTACATCAACAATGGGTTCAACAAGATAAGAATAATGGGTGGAATAATCTATCCCGCTGTGGGGGTACGACCCCAGATAACCACGGTAGACTGCATGGGCCGCGCCGCCAGGGGCGGTCTAGTCCATAAGATGAAGACTTATGGTGCATGGTACTGCTCAGCGTGTATCGTAAGACATCAAGGGCGATATCCTGAAGATGCTACGAGATCTATTAGGATATGCTCGATCCCATGATTCTTGTAACCTGTTATTACTTACCGATTATCTCCTAGATCTAACCGACTTGTAACCCTATCCCCTGGCTATATAAGGCGGTTAGGGGACCCCCTCAACACACATGCAATATCATATGATAGCCAGTACAAACCAACAGACCATAGGAGTAGGGTATTACGTCGTGCTGACAGCCCAAACCTATCTAATTCTTGTGTCTCTGTTGCCTTCTTGTTCTTGATCTCACGCATCCCTCCGATCAATCTACCATCGTGGGGATCCCCCTCGGTGGACTGTCTCACACATTTAGTCGACTGTTGGCGTGCCAGGTAGGGGTGTGCGTGCTGTTTCATGGCGAACAAGATGGTATGATTTCCGAGCTCTCCGTTCTCCCCAAAGCCCAACCAAACCTTTATGGTCGGATCGATCTCTTGGGTCATCAATGCTGACGGAGACGGAGAGATCTTCAAGCCAGTGCAGATCGATTCTGCGCCGACCACACCAATGCTTGTGCCAGCAGATCCGATCTCGGAACCACCTCCGAGGTCATCTTCATCAGCAACTCGTCGGTCGCTCCCTCGCTACCCGAGGAAGCAAATCGACAACGATGACTTGGTCGCATCTATCGATCAGGTCGGCCAGAAGCTCGCCGACTACCTCTCCCTCACGGAATCGGCTGTGACCACTCCGGTTCGGCGCCGACCACCTTCCGGTTCTGATCTACCGGAGGCCAATCGGAAAACTCTAGGGGATACGGTCACCATCCATCAGGATGCCCTAAGGGACAAATTCACCGACCACTAATATAAGGACGATGTCGCCCAGACTACTTATTCCAACCACCTGCCGCGTCGCAATGATGATCGCCGTGAAGAAAGGCGCCGTGACAACCACGACCGCCGCCATGAGGACAAGCTAGAAAGGTATAGGGCCGGGCAATTTTGTCAACGCTGACCAGATAACGCCATACACCGTCGACCAGGCGTTCTGTCTAAAGCTAAGTCATGCTTTATTATTTTTCTAAATATTTCATATATCTCCCAATGTTTCTCCGAGTTGTTTTCTCCATAATTATTCTCCATACGACTTTTTTCTCTGTGTATACCATCTTGAAGATGACACATGCTTTCGACTCAGCAAATCCCTGAACAGTCATGTTGATGCTCGGATGTTCCCAAAGACGGCCCTGTCTCTGGCTTCACCCTACATGTGCACGAACGTCCGCCCTCTACGTTACGGGTGGTTGGCAGCACCTCCTTAGCGATGCCCTGCTCTTCCTACACGCACACGGTCCTCGCGCTCCGTATTATGGTTAATAGGTTAGCTAGGGCTAGAGACTCAGCTACACACTAACTGGTCTGGATGGTTTATATTAAATATAAACACATCTTTAGAATAACACTAAGTATTCACACCAACTGATCATCAAGCTGCATACACTATTTCATCACCATTGCTGATTCTTGTTCAGAGTTTATATATTTTATTTTTACATCATGTACTATCCATTTGTTTGGTAAGTGCGCGGTTCCATCAACGAGCTTGCGCTTAGGGACTGGAGAACATGATCATCGTCCGGGTGGTCGGACCACATATCGGACGGACTTCACCACCATCCAATTGGTCAGACTGCTCGACACTCACTCGTCCTCAGTGTTCACATTGCCACCGGCCAGTTGGTAGGAATGCTCATCGTATGGGCTTCATCGTCAACTACGCTGGGGCTCGCTAGCTGTGCTGGGGACTCCTCGGTGTTCGGATTCTTCGTGCAAGCGTCGTCAGCTAAGCTGAGGACTCTCTTGGTGGTCTGATCTTGCTACGTCTCATCGGTGTGCTATCAGGTTGCTCCATGCAGTTTGGATTAGGGTGCTGATCTTGGGCAGCACGTCCGGGGTCTTGTGAAGTACATGGCAGATGACGTTGGCAAGCTTTTATTAAAAATTCTTTGACCCTGCTACAAGATAACTTCAAAATCTTCTAGCAGGCTCGTGGACTAAGTGTGTACACGCCATCTCGCGATGAATATATTTATTTCTACACTGGTTTCCAGCGACATTGGGGACTGGGCCAGCACCTGAAGTCTACTACTTTGGACTCTGGCACCATGTGACTACTTCACCTACTGTCAGGCTCTGGGACAAAGTGGGCACACTTCACCTTTCGGTGAGTGTGTTTTTCTTTAATCTGTTTGTTGGAAGACTCCGTGCCTCCTAAAGTTGAAGAAGATTATCTCCCTTTCTCGTGGTCGGACTCTAAGTGGGCACACTTGGTTCACAGCGGCAAATTTTCGATTTTGAACTTGAGCTCCTTACATCCTTCTGGAAAGCCTTACTTGGGTAAGCCCAGGCTCGGCCGGATAGTTAAGCTGGTCAGCTACGGTCTACAACTGCTCGGCGACTCATTAGGTTAGTCGGACTATGAGTCTAATCGCTCGGCTTTGTTTACATGTACTCGGATAATCTCAAGATGGCATTGCACAGCGGATACAAGGCGCCCGGGAACTAGCTGTGGGGGGTACAACCCCGGATACCCATAGCAGACTACATGGGCCATGCCGCTATGGGCGGTCCAGCCCACAAGACGAAGACTTACGGTGCACGGTACTGCTCGGCGTGTACCGCAAGATATCAAGGGCGATATCCTGAAGATGCTGGAGATCTATTAGGATATGCTCGATCCTGTGATTCCTGTAACCTGTTATTACTTACCAGTTATCTCCTAAATCTAACCAACTTGTAACCCTACCCCCGGCTATATAAGGCGGGTAGGGGACCCCCTCAAAACACATGCAATATCATACGATAGCAAGTACAAACCAACAGACCATAGGAATAGGGTATTACGTTGTGCTGACAACCCGAACCTGTCTAACTCTTGTGATTCTATTGTCTTCTTGTTCTTGATCTCGCTCATCCCTCCGATCAATCTACCATCATGGGGATCCCCCATTGTGGACTGCCGAGCACATTTAGTCGACACCCTCCCATAAGGAGGTAATTTGAACTTTAACTCAAATTACAATTCGAATTCACCTTCCTTGAAAGACTTGGTCTTAGGCCAAGCAAAAATAAAAGAAAATCTTACTAAAAAGCTTTCATATAATGATAAAATATTTGAAAATATGAATTCAAAACTTGAAAATTTATCCTCTTTTAAGAACCAATTAAGTTTTAATAAAATGATAGAAACTCAAATTGCTCAAATAGCGGCTGCTATTCCTGTCAACCATTCGAGGAAAATCCTGGGGCAACCTGAGAATTCCCCTAAAATTGTTCATGCAGCTGTAGAGCAATGATTGAGGTAAAGTCTTGTCGACGAACTATAAATGTCGAGCCCTTGCCGAAGATAAATCGATAGTTATCTTTCAAAAATTCAAAAATTCAAAAATTTTAAAAATTCAAAATTCAAATTTTGCTTCAAAATAAACTTTTTAGAAAAATAAAATAAAAATCATTTTCTAATAGTATAGATTTTTTTGTTACCATTTCTCATTTTTAAAAATATTTATGAAAAATCAAAATAGAATAAAAGTTTGGTGGAAAATCAAATTAGGGATCAAATTTTGAAACAGAGAGAGCACCAACGGTAACAAGTTTGAAATAGCTGTTGGGAGCTACTCGGCACGAAGGGGTTGCAGTGGGCCCACCATAGGTGTGGGTGCACCCTGCAGTGGCCGTTGGCTAGGCGCCTTTGCCAACGGCTCCTAGCCGCTGCCTCTCTGCCTCCCTAGGATGGTGCTTGCTATAAATACCGAGAGCCGTGGTTGAGGCTCTCCTCACCCTCACACTATCCTTTTCCACTCCCTCTCACTCTCTCTTGCTCTATCACTTGCAAAAATATTTTCCACAAAGCTCAAGAGCAAGGAAACTCTATAGAAAATTCCTAAGCTCATCACCACCAAGCCAAGCTCACGGGTTGTTCGCTCTGCTTTTCACTAACATAACCCCATTTGCGAGTTTTGTTGTTGTCCCTTTCACCATGGGCAAGTTCCGGAGGAAGCTTCATGGCGCTTTGAAGAAGGCCATAGGAGCGAGCTCAAGTCGCTCCCATGGAAGTTCAAGCCTTGCTACACCGAGCCCAAAGAGAGCCCGATGCATGAAGACGAAGAAACGGTGCCAATGGAAGAAGAAGAGCAAAATTAAGAGCAACCAATGGAGGAAGGCGATGATGATCCACACCTTGATTTGGAGGGAGCCCGGGAGACGCAAGCGTACAACCTCATCAAGAATCGCGGGTTCGTCCACACGCCGGCATATGACCCTGACCTTCTCTAAAAGATAGGTATGTACACCGAATTTGCCACCATCTAGAAAGCCGTTGGATGCGAGAATGTTGCTCCCATCAACGAGCTTGGTTCTTGCCTCTTAACAATTCAATTCTTATGCTCTTTATAAGAAGTTGAGGGTGGGATTACTTTTTGTCTTTTTGAGAAAGAGTACTATCTTACATGGAGAAATCTCAGCTCTCACTTAGGCTTTAGCACCAAATTCTCAATTGACTTAGATCATGCTCTTAAAAGTTTTAATCACCATGAATTTTAGAGAATGATTTCGTGTCAAAACATAGTTGGCAAGTTTCAACCTCGAAATATGAATATTCATCATCCTACTTTGCGGTTCATGCATCATTGGATTGCCATGACTTTGTTTGCTAGGCAAGACATAAGATTTGTTTATCATGCCAAATTGCTCCTGTGAAAGAAATGTTTAAACATTAGTTAGAAACATTCAAGGCTTCTACATCTATCTCTTGCACGTCCCTTGTGACTCATATTGCTGCTGATATTGGTGCATTGGATGGACAAGATGTGACATACTTCTCTACTCCACACATTAGTATTGACGAGCACTACTTGATGCAAGGGCATCACTTGAAGTATGATGATGCAGGGAACCTTGTATTTTTCTTTCCGGGATATATAAATGAGATTCCGTTTTCTAACCCAGAACTCTCTTTGTATAAATCCCCTTCACTCACCTTCACTCTTGTTGAACAAGTGGAAGCACGCAGGAGTTCTGTTTCTCATAGGGCAACACGGAGCAGGGCTAGAGACAAAGTTGGCAGCTCTCAACAGCCACCGCTGACACCGACACCACTTGTGCCTCAGGCGTTCCATGCGGAGTGGTATCCGGCCATGCAGACACTTCGATTTATCCTCGTGTACCAGCCCGGCTGGGGACACACCCCGCAACCACACGAGGCCGGTGGATCGGGATGGCATGAGGCCAATGACGCGGCATGGGTGCATCGCTTGTCTAACTTCAAGGGGCTCCCACCACCCGTCCATCCACGATAGTCTACTTCGAACCGTTGGGAGTTGGACGGCATCAACAATCACCTTGGAGGATTAGAAATCTACATACCTGAAATTCAGAATACACTTAACACTCATGTGCAGGATACAAGATACTGGCACTTACAACAACAGCAACAATTCGCGGACATCAACGCGCTGCTAAAACAACAACAGGAAGCACAGGCGGCCTACTGGCGTTCCATGGGATACAATCCCGGACCATAGGCCTGAAGCTAGCTTGGGGGAGGGCCCACGCAGAGGTGTGTTGACACAAAAATGTGGCAATATGATCAACACGTAATAAGCCGAAAGAATCTGCTTGATGAAGCAAGGCTGAAGATCCGCTTGGCTTCAAACACAGTACCAGTTGGCTTCTAGGCCGGAGGCGTGCCAATGAATTTGACCCTGCAATTAGGAGAAGATAATCAATAGTTTAAGGTGGAACATGCTGGTGTTGCACCAGACAGTTCCAAATATACGGCTTTGAAAGCCAATAAATAAGGCCATCAACTAAATAGTCAGCATATTCATGAAAGGAAGATCTTTAAATCAAGGATGATCAGCTAATATTAAATGATAATGACGTGAATCAAAATAATCGATGCTCATGGATCATGGCAGATTCATAGTGACTGATTAATCGATACAAAAATAAGTACAATACACCCAATTATAAAGATCAATGATTTCATCTTTGAAAGCACAAGCTATCAGCTAAACAGCCGATTCAGATTAAGAGGGAGATTATAACATGTATGCAATCAACTATCTAATAAGAATGAATTTATAAACAAACTAGATCTAATCTATTACCATCATCAGTGAGGTTCGACCGGATCGATGCAGCTGTGGTAACGATAATAAACTAAAACCAAAAGGCTTATAGATCTATCCATATTTTCAATAGTTTCATGGTACAAGCTAAAGATGTGAAAGCATACGCAATCGACTAAAATAGCCGATTTCAAACATAGTAAACAAACAAAGCACATGTCTTAACCATAAACAAACTCATTAATTAATAAATCTCAATCTAAAGTTCCACCAGTGAGGTTCGACCAGATCGATGCAGCTACGGTAATAACGATAAATCGAACTTTATCAATTAATGAATCTATCTAAAATTAATTCATGCCTTTGAAAACGTACTATGTATAGTTCAGATCGAGATAAAAAAGCCGATCTTAATAGAATGAGTCATCAAATTTAAGATTTGATCATGACAAAGCCAAAAGACGATCAATTGACATAACATGATGCCGATCTATCTCGATCTTAACCGGATAAATTGTGATATTATTATAACTAACAAAACATTAATTATAATAAGATCGATAACTGGATGAATTGACCAAAAACAGCAAGAAGAATCTTACTAATCTTAGTAACTAGTGACCTTGCAATTAATACAAGATCGGTAACTTTGATCAATATCAGTATCTATAAGAGATCAATTGGATGATGCAGCCTCGCAAACAATGATACGAATCGATAACTAACTTATATTATCATTCGCAAGAGATCAAACGGTTGATGCAGCCTTACAAACGATAATACAAGTCATGACGGTACTCATCGACAAGCCGGAGGTCGATCAGCCAATGTAGCCCTGCTTGTTGAAGAACTCACCGAGATCTACATTACTCCTACTCCTAAGGGTTGGCGTGAAGCTAAAAAAGTAAAGACTGATTTTGATTGATGTGGGGATGTCTGTTACCATGACCAGGGGTTTATATTTATATCCTGGGCTAAAGACTCATACAAACTTGCCTAACAATAAATATCTAAACATATAGTGAGATATATGGACTCTAATCTCCTTCACGTGGAGTCCTTGCTGATGTGCGTGTCCTTGCTTGTTAAGCAAATGGAATATAATATTCATAATCTTCCACAACCATGTCCACGAAGCTCTTGTACTTGCCTTCCGTCTGCTTCCATATTCCTTTAATACCTGATTCTATATGCACGTGATTTATTTTGCCGTATACATATACGAACATGCCATCTAGCCGGCCTCATGCACGTACATGATACGTGTCCTTTTTCCTTCACCGTTGATGTGCATCTGGATATCGTGCTTATCCCAAATAAAATAATATTCCTTTTTCTCCGTGCAGGGACTCCATCGCTAGCAGCATATATCCATATATCAAATGAACCGAATAAACATAGCCAAATATGTTAATTGGCCGTACGTGCATGAGCACTTCCAATAGTTGATCACGCAAGCCTGGTGTTACGTGTGCATGCATGTCTCCTTTCCTCCTCTAGCTTCCTTGTCTTTTTACTTATCTTCATGTGAGCAAATCTTGAATATCATGCTTCTGCCAAAATATATTAAATAATATTTCTTGGCCAATCCATAAATATCCCTTAATTAGGATATTTTTCTGTCTTTGACACCATCAGCCGATTTCTTCCTTTCCAAGCAAGGCTTACCAAATTTTAGTGTCAACACAGACCCTCTAGTCTGGAGTATGAATTTTTCATGCTTTGGACTATTTCTGTCTGAACATTCTTCTTTCCTGAGCCAATATCACCTGATTGCAATTTAGAAGACTACATCGGCTCACGCTCGGCCATGTCTTGTTTGTTAAGACCATCAATTCCCTTTCCTTGATCAAATCAATCATTAGTGAGCGTCCCGAATTGCATGACTTTCACATCTACGATGACCTCTCATGTATTTTTTTTTGATCGGCTATTTCTGCATCTGAAGCCGACTTCATTCGTGCTTCATTTACTGCTCGGATCGGATCTAATGCTAAGGTCTCAACAATGAGCACAGCGGCCGTCTCATTATCAATAATAGGAGCTAGTTTTATCGGCTTTTATAGAAGTCGCACCATCACTGTTACCACAACATGTACTTCAGCCTGATGATACACGTATACCTCATGATCTGCGAGTGTTGTTGAGCGGCCAACTTAATTTCCTGATTTGCTAGCATGACTTCGATTGCACCAAGGCAGGGAAATTATTTCTTCTTTGCTGATCCTAGCCACGTTAATTTTCTGAGTCCGAAGAAATATCACCTTGCTTTGCTTGGTATAAGCCCAAAATTCTTCAACTCAACATGATGCACCTGGACTTGCTGACACATGCATGCAGAGCCTCCTATTTTTAGTCAATCGGTGATCTTCTTCTAATTTGATTTTCATGGAGCCGATGAATTTGCTGGCAGCAATAATACCTTATTCCAAGCCTCACCTCATATCTGCATGCTCGTACCTCCACTCTGAGCCGATGAGTGTCCTCTGCTCCGACTCTCTCCCAATATGCGTATATTAGCTGGATTCCGTCAACTTTATGATCTCAATCAAACCTATGATATGGTGTGACGGCACACACTTCCAAGATCTGATTTATCCCTTATCTGCCTATGTACGTAGTGTATATATATGTATGGAAATCTGACACTTGCATGCACCACACAAAGGGCTCTATGGGCTTGATGCCTTGATCTTCCTATTCTGAGACGATGACCGACTTCGATATATTATTTGGTCCAGACCGCAGCACTTGGTTTTTTGAATCTTGGTCGCTTGAATATATCTTTGTTTGCGTCGGCGGTTCTTGTACCTCCATGGCGCAGTTCACTCCGACTTATCAGCCATCAGCGGGCCGACGTGACCATCAGCTATTCATTGGCAGCAGGATAGTCGATGCTTCTTTTGGATAGTCGACCGGAGCTTCTTTGCTCGATCAGCTGTTACTCATTGCTTTCTTTATTAATCACGCGAGGCTCAAAACTGGTGCACGGTGGCTAGCTTCTTTCTTGCTTCTTTACATACTCTTGTATACAGCCAGCCATCTTGTCCTTCCTTGCATAGACATCGGCAACTTAAAGAAACAGCAATTCCTTTGCTCTCCGACCGTTCATTTTCATTTGCTCCAGCCGATCAGGAACTGGCCCCCGTGTCTTCATAATATAAGTTGACAGAGTCTGGTCACCACATATAGGGCCCCATCGGCCTTATGCCCTGATCTTCCCACACTTAGCCGATGAGTGTTTCCACTTGAAATATATAGGGCCCCATTAGCTCGATGCCTTGACGAGCCGATGAGCATCCTTGTGCCTCCTTTTTGTATATATATTTTATTTTTAGTGATGTCGATCTCTAGTCCATCACTGACTTCAGAATAATATTGTATATGTGCAATCCTCATACCACCGCCGGTGGCGTGGGCCACTAGGAGGCTGATCGAGCAAGTCAAGCATGACCGCCGTGCACATCCTTTTGACAGGCATGGTGGGCAAGCCGAAACAGTGACTCCTGCATCAGTAGCGGAACGATCACGATCATGACCATGATGATGGACGCCGGATGCCACAAAGGACGCTGAGTTGCATGTCGTAGAAGAAAATGCAACGCCGATGCCGTGCTGGTTTCTACCATCAGCTGATCAAGCTTTCGGCGGGACCAAGCCGGCCTTGTACGTGATATGCTTGCGGCCAAGATCCCCACAATCATGCGTTGGTGGAGCATTTGGATTTGGAGTTCCCATTCCCTGTTGATGATGTGCCGGCCCGCGGAGACGACGAACACTACATTTGGAGATGACCAAGGCAATGATGAAGATTGACAACACTTTCATCGTCAATAGGGTGCTGGTAGCGTACGCGCAAGCGTATCAAGCCAAGCCGATGAAGCCGGTGGCCATGCAAAAATAGAGCGCTGTCCGATCCAGTATTTTGCCTGTTCCTTCTTTGCTTTGCACTGGGTTCGAAAATCCAAAGAGCATGGACGAGCCTCTGCTCTGTCCCTGCCACGTTACTTCCTTCCTGCCCTATCCTGTATGTCTTGGAATCGATGTGAAGGAGCAGCCCATGGAGGCATTTCTGTTTAGTCTCCAAAGAAGCACGTGCACGTCTTTGGTTAATTTGCATACTTTCCGATGTATACCAACAGGCAATCTTGCCTATTATTATAATCCGGCTCCTCTGAGACCTGCCTTGCATCACCTCTGTATGGATAAACCTTTCCTTTAGCTTTTCCTCACGTAAACGACTATGCTGGCAAGAATACTGCAGACCTCTTGATATGTCAAATATGTCAATTTCCCATCTCATGAATCATCAGCCGTGCCCTGAAGTTAATGCTGACGGAGAGTCCTGGAGCCGATGGAGGCAAGGGAACTTCTGATGACGTACTTCGATGATGAACCACGACATGCATGCATATTCTATAATTATCTTGCTTTCTTTTCCTTCACGCATGCATTCACCTGGAGACATGTTCCCGTATGTACGCCACATGCCTCTCAACTCGGCCTCTAGGCCTCGGCTTCCTTCGGCTTATAGAATCATCACCATTTGAACAACACATAGCCAATACATACACTACAAGAAACTTGTTAATCCGTGACGATTTCTTGCTGACGGATTTACAAACCGTCACTGACAGCCACTGACAGACGTAATCGGTGACGATATTCATTTTTTCGTCATGGATGAGCCCACTGGATATTCCCAGCCCGTTAACTCGTGACGGTTTTATCAAGATCGTCACAGTGTATGATTTTGAATTCGTCATACGCTAGTTAGCCCAAGACAGTTGGCCCGCTATCAATATTTAGTGTAAAGAAAAGTAGAAAATGTGATTGCAAAAAGTATCAAACCCAAAAGACAATTTGTTAAATTATTTGAACAAAATAATTTTGTTACTTTGTTACATGTTTTTTTTTGGCAAAATTAAAAATGTTCTCCATTTATTGTGGATGGGAACAAAAAACTTTACACCTATAACTATATATATGGGATTTGAACACAAGACTTGCAAAAAAATAGAAACATGTCTTACCATTTGAGGTACTTACACTACGTGTCTAAATGTGCACTTAAGTATTTTTATTTATTTACCGGCCCAGCATCACAGTAGGCCTGGGTCATTCACTCGCCTGGGTCATTCCCGCACACGGCGTGGCAAAATGACAAAAAAAGGAATCTCCAGGAATTGAACCCTGATCCTAGGTGTTGAAAATAATATGCCTTACCATTGCGCTAGCTGCTCCAGTGTGACATAACATGATTCTATTAGCCTTTTGTTGGCAGGAGTGGCCCAACATTAGGTAAATAGGGAAAATAGAAAAAAAGAGTGGAGTCCGTGGGAATCGATCCCACAACCTGCGAGTTGACAACAATCCGCCTCACCACTGTGCTAGCAACTTGTGTGTGACCGAGTACAATTCTGTTTCTTTTTGTTGATGAATGTAGGAGTAAGTTTCCCCTTGACTCAATTCCTTCACGGACTCAGTTAGACACTAGCCGCGATTCAGAGACTCAGCCACCGCCGCTGGACTCAAACACTGCCGCCGACGGCGAGATTAGGCAAGAGCCGTGCCGTTGCCCACCACCGCCGCGCCGTCCACACCGTCGCCTCCTCGTTTGCCGCGTCCTCCCACATCACCGCTGCACACCAGCAACATCTCGCATCACCGCCGCCCTTCAAGGCTCCAACCCTATCTTGTAGCTCCGCAGCGCCGCTGCCCTCCATTGCCGCACCAATGAGAGATGCCGAGTGCGGCCATGCATCCACCTGGTGACAAATCCAACTATTGAGTGGACTCCTACGGCCTTGAGCACGCCTGAAATCGTCAAACGCTAAGCAGCTGCCTCCTCTCCGAGGGGATCCCCATCTGCCTCACCTGAACTCCTACTGTCGACGAAATATGGTCGGCAGTCTACCTAGGGGTATGCCCAAGGTAGTAGATTATCGGCAGACAGGTGCGCAAGTCCCAAACAAGACGGTGACGCAAGACAGACACGAGGTTTTATCCAGGTTCGGCCGCCAAGAAGGCGTAATACCTACGTCCTGCGTCTGATTTGTATTGCTGTATGTCAATGAGAGATGATTTTTAGAGGGGTCCCCTGCCCGCCTTATATAGTCCGGGGGGCAGGGTTACAGATCTGGAAACTAATCCTAGTCGGTTACAATTGCCATATGTGGCCGGATAAGGATTCCTATTCTAATCGACCAGGATCCTGCTTGGTCGCCAAATCCGTCTTGATTCCTTGTGCGGGACTCCGATCAGGTTAACTGGGCCGCACGTCATCTTTCAGGTGGACTGAACCTATCGATCCAGGCCAACCCAAGCTTAGCCGTAAGGGTATAGGGGTTAATACCCCCACAGCTAGTCCCCGAGCATCATGTATTATGCTGCGACACGCCATTTTAACCTTCTCCGACAAGCAAGGCTTGAATTCTTGACGCCTCCGACCACCGTCATCACCGGAGAAGTAGGTTGTCCGAAGAATGTATGGTGCTCTTAAGAAAAAAGAAAAAGATTTCTGTCCTGAGAAGTGTGCCCACTTGTATTTCTGAAAAGAAATGTAAGTGCGTCTTGAAGCGTAGCATCCTCGATCATCAGAGGCGTAGGGGTCGAAAAACAAACACATTCACCGCAAGGTGAAGTGTGCCCACTTAGTCCCCGAGCCTGGTAGTAGGTGACGTAGGCACGTGGTGCCAGGGTCTAAAAAGAATTCCCAGTTAAGTTGAGAATCCAATCGTCGTACAAGCGATACGAGATGCACCGGCAGGTGCATCGTACCGATGTAGTCCCCGAGCTTGCTGGAAGGCGAGGTATGAGCCTTGTAGCAAGGTCTAAAAGAAAAAGTCTCTTAACTGTATGTGAGTACAAATCACATGTAGCCAAGGAGAGCCATTATTCAAGCAGTGGTCGGGGCAGTCCCCGAGCACGGCCGTGGTCGGAGCGATCCCCGAGCACAAAAAGTGGTCTGAGAACAGTAGTGGTCTGTGCAGTCCCCGAGCACATTAGTGGTCTGGGCAGTATCCAAGCACAGTAGTGGTCAAAACAAATCCACGATCACTTGCGCTGCTTGTACTATTATTTTGTGTACTTTTCTCTATTCTCTGCCAAGACCAGTCTGACACGTTCGGTCAAAAAAGTCAATAGGTACGGTACGTCATTATTCATCTTTTTTTTTTTTTTTTTTTTTGCAAACAGGTTGGTTGACACCAGATTGAGGTGTGTCGATGTGGGCCTCCTTACACCATCAACGGGAGGCGCGTACACATGTTAATGAAGTAGCGCATTTATTGGCGCAGATTTCGAGGTTGTGTGAACAACCCTTCTGGCGCGCGTCGCACGACCCCAATATTCTCGGGCGGACGAAAACGACGGGGCTCGTTGTTTTTTATATAATGCAGATCTGTAAGCTACTCATACCGTTCCCCATTGTCATCCGCCGCCGCAACCTTCTTCTTCCTCCCCCCAACCCTATTGCCCCAAAAAGCATTACCAATCCCCGTCTCCTCACCGCATCCACCCACTTAGGAAGCACGACCTAATGGCGAAGGGAGACGCCCGGAAGAAAAGCGTGGTCATGGCGAAGGAATGGTGGAAATCGCGAGCAACGAAAGCGGAACCATCGAGGACCTCGTCGCCATGGGGTGCTCCACAACAAGGCACTTATGGGATGGCGTGCACCGGTAGGAGAAAGCTTCCCGATCCACAACCAGTGAGATTGTGGTCTTTGAAGATTTCTTCAAACGGGGTTTTGGGATTCCAGTGCACCCTTTCCTTCGTGGTCTCTGCTTGTACTACGAGATTGGGATTTGCAATCGCATCCCAACTCGATTCTTCTCGTCTCCACCTTCATCCATCTCTGCGAGGCTTATGGTGGCTTCCAACCCCATTTTGACCTCTTCCGCCACCTATTCATCTTCTAAGAAAGGGAGCGGTGGCTCAAGATCGCCGTATGGCGTTTACTTGAACTCGCGTGGACGGCATGAAGGCTCAATACCTGCTTGACCGCCTCGAACACCTCCTTGGGCGAGTGGTACAAGAAATGGTTCTACATCCGTGAAGAGCCGAACACCATCACTGCATGCGATGTGGGACCGATTCCAGAGAAGAAAAGCGGTGGTCGGAGAAGCCCGAGAACTTGGAGCAGATCGCCGAACTGCTCGGGATGATCCCGTGGGGAAGGCTTGATGGCCCGAGCGTTGTCGGCAACTTCATCAGCCGAAGAATCCAGCCCTGCCAGAAAAGGATTCACCCCGGCTACGAGTACCAAGGAGGCGCTGATCCGACGAGGACCGTGAAGGAGCCGCTCGACAAGGTGGAAATCAAGGCGGGATTGAGAGCTATTCAACCTGGCCGATCCCAATTATGTTGCATTGGGCGCCATCGAACACGCCTTCAAGCCGCTCGCCCTCCCCCAAAGGTAAATGACGCCACCTTTTAACTGTAGAATCATGTCGCATCAAGAAAATAACTGTCTTTTACTTCATTTTGTGTCTCAGTGTAATGGTCGTGACCGGGCAGGAGTGTTTGTGTCGCCTCCCCGGTGTAGAATGGCCACAAGCCACTTTGGGCCACCGCTTGCACCAGCCGCCCGGACCGATGACGTTCATCTGGCGGTACTCGAGACCGTAGAGGACGCCGACTCGACTAGAGCGGCCGCAAGCGCTCGCTGCCGACAACGACGTCAAGCCATCTTTCCCCTGCCGGACGACGGCGCGAGGATGCGGATATCCCCGCTCGTCCCCGAAGAGGAGAAAGCAGGGGGACCGTCGGGCGGGGTGACTCCTCCGTGCGGCGCGGTAACAGCAAGACCGACCACCGCAACACGAGCATAGACGAAGGGAACATGCCGCATCATACTCCGGCGCCTGCATCGGAGGTTGCACAAGCCCGATGGACACAAATGAGCAAGCGGAGCGAGGCGGTCGAGGAGACGTTCGCCGTCACATCCTTTCGCAAGTCAAAATCGTAAGTATCTATACTTTTGGCGTAAGCTTTGCGTTTTGCATTGGATGCTATTATCTTCTGAATTTGTCTCTCGAATGTATTAGATCGGCGTCCACCGAAAGCCCGACCAGCTAGGCTGGGTGCGGAACGCCCCTACCAACAACGGCGGGACAAATCGCTCGGCAACCACCGTGGAGGAGCCCATGGCGAGACTCCGCTGGGCCTCAAAGAAGCGGACGACGACTGCGCCAGCCCTCGAAAGCGAATACAAGTGCTCAAGCACGAACACCGATGAGGCGGATACCACGGCACCTGTGGAGCTGGATCTAACCGAGGGGCAGCGAAGTTGCCCGGAACATGGTTGCCGACGCTGCGACACTCGTGGGAAAGTTCGGTGAGCGTGGAGTCTGCGAATCCCGGACCAAAGCCGCCTCGAGCAGAAAGCCGAAGAGGATGAAGTGGAAGAAGTCTGGGCCGTCCCAAGATAGGCGACAACATGTATATGTGTCGCGCTTTGAAACGACGAATGGGTCATGCACGAGGAAATCCCAGAGATCGAAGAGACCATAAGAGTCGAACGGGCAGCCAAGCGTCTGGTGACTGAAGTCCAGGTATATTTGGCTTTAGTCGTTAACCTCATTGTGTAGTCGAACTGTCTGACGTAACTTGTCTGTGTGCAGGACTTGATGAAAACTGCAAGATACCGAAAAAGGTGCTTCGACCAGATAGAAGGAATCATGATGACCAATAAGGAGCTGACGGCTGAAGTGGATCGCCTACGACGCCAACTTGAAGCCGCCGACCAGGAGAGAAAAGACCAAGAAGCACAGAACCAAAGCCTGGTCGGTCAGCTCGAAAACAAAGAGCAGGAGAAAAGCAGTAAGTGTTCACCGTATCATAGCAAGTCACGGGACTTGTGTTATTTTGTTCTTGACAAGAATAGTCATAATGCAGTTTTAGAAGCTGAAGTGACCCGCCTCCGGGGGAGAAACGATCGTCGCTTGCGTAATGTGGTCGCTCAAGGAGGACAACGAGAAAGCTCGCACGCCGCCAATGAACTCCAAGACCACACCGACGTAATGAAGGACAACTTTGAAGGTAAGCACTCCAGACCACCTTTCTCATTCAATTACCCTCATGGCCTTGTCGTGTCATCACGTTTGATATCTTGTACTGTTTTCAGTTTTGAAAGTCAACGCCAAGAGGCACCTTGAGGCCGCGATCAAGGAGCGTGACGACTGGAAAACGCAATGCCTTAAGGCCACCGAGGAGCGGGACATGTGGAGCAAACGGTGCCAAGAAATGGCAACTGGCATTGTGCCCGTCCTCGACCTTATCGACCGGCGCTCACAGTAGTAGAGCCAAGGACGCGTCACGGACTGGTCGAGAGATGCAAGCAAGCATGGGGATGGTTCCAAGACTTCGTGAAGGAGGCGGGTGAGTACACGGTGCCCATGTGCTAAGCATGGTGCGTGCTCACTACCCTCTGATCAACCTCGAACGCTTGGAGGCTGGGTACCCGAAGGAGATAGACCCAAACAAGGCCGAAGAGCTTCGGACGGCCCAGCTGGAATTGTCGTCAAAGATAATTGGCGATATTAGCCTGTGCGGAGGTGGGACATCACCATGCGGTGGTATGCCATCGACAAACCAATTTGGAAATGCCATCACCGCAAGCCAACCAACGGCTCATGGGTCTCGACCAGCCGAGCACCGGCGAACCATCCTTCACTTAACCAGCCCTAGAGTCCCCGAGACTCGAGTAGGGTATCGAGGCGGAGCGATGGCGCCATGCGCCCACCACCAAAATGTAATAGGCTTAGAGTCAGAGAAGGAGGACATAGTTGTGTTATTGTAAACTTGAGCCTTTTCGCAAGCTTGTAATAACGTAATCAGTATATCATTATAAGCTTGTTTGTTGTATACAAAACACACTTTAAGCTTGAAATTTTTGTTGGTGTAACTAAGTGGGAACGTGTTAACGCTTACTTTAGTTGTACCGCTTTTGCTCGACACGTCGCCACCGAAAAAGTTTGTGCGGCCCCATCCGGCATGTGGTCGGAGTATGAGGTACTATGACACATGTACACGTGGGGCGCAGAACAAGTCAAACCGGGGGGACTCGCCGATCACCCGCAACGTAGAGAACAGATCCCGTGCACGTGTTGGGAGGAATCGGAGACAGGGCCTGCTCCGAAAACCGTAGAAGGAGTGGTGGTCGGCTTGTACTGGCTTAAGTTAGAATAATTATAAAAATTGGAGTGACACATGAGTGGTCGGAGAAATCATAGTTGCTTTAGTAAAGTAAATCGAAAATACAAGTGGAGTACATATCTCAGTGGTTAAGCATAGAAGCGTCTAAGCTTGTCGATGTGCCATGAGTTCGGTACGTCCGTGCCGTCTAGATGAGCTAACCTGTAAGACGTTGGGCGTGTGACTTCCTTGATCATGAAGGGTCCCTCCCATGGGGTTGCGAGTTTGTGGACACCAGCCTGGTTCGTCTTCCACTTCAGGACTAAGTCTCCGACCACAAAGAAACGCTCTTTAACGTTCTTGTTGTAGTACCTGCGCAAAACAGCAAGGTATTTGGCCGTTCGTACGCAAGAATCAAGCCTTTTCTCTTCTGCGCTATTGACTTCTAGCTCCCGTACTTCGTCGGCCTTGCCTTCGTCGAAGTTCTCTACCCGTGCTGATCTGAAAGCTATCTCTGGTGGGAGGACTGCCTCAGCACCGTAAACCATAAAGTATGGTGAGACGCCGGCATTACGATCGGGTCGAGTTCGGAGGCCCCATAACGGTAGTAACTCCTTGAGCCATCTTCCGTGAGCTTTATCGTTTTCTCTATACATCCTCTTCTTCAATGCGTCCAAGATCATCCCATTTGCCCGCTCGACCTGTCCATTAGCTCTAGGGTGCGCCACCGAGACGTATTTTACAACTATGCTCCTTTCATCGCAGAAGTCCCAAAAAGCGTTCCCGGTGAACTGAGTACCCAGATCAGTAATGATGCTGTTGGGCACGCCGAAACGGTGGATGACCTGGTCGAGGAATGTGATAGCTTTCTCTGAGGATGCCTGTACCAGAGGCATGTATTCTATCCACTTAGAAAACTTATCAATTAGTACGAAGACGCATGTAAATTTCCCAGGAGCTGGTTTGAAAGGCCCGATCATGTCGATCCCCAAAGATGCGAAGGGCCAAGAGGTCGGAATCGTCTGGATCTCATGTGTCGGGTACATGGATTCTCTTGGAGAAGAACCGACAACCTTCACAATGGCGGACTAGCTTTTTCTGCGTCGGCCATCTGGCGACGGACCAATAAAACCCGGCCGGAAAGCCTTACCGACCGGTGTTCTTGAGGCAGCGTGGTTGCCGCAGAGCTGCAGTGGATTTGGTCTAGGAGATGCTTGCCTTCCTCCCGGGTTATACACTTCATCAAGATTTCCTCCTTAGCGCTTTTTTGCGCCACAACTTGCCATCGACGAAAGCGATATCGCTTACTACGACGCATCAGCGTTCATTTTCTGCTCGATCGATATAACCGCTACCGTCTGTTAAGTACTTGATAAAGGTGTTCTCGATCCGGCTCATGAGTGGTCGAAGCGGTTCGGTTGTCTTGCGCGCGCCGAACCGTAGCCACTAATTGCTGGTCCGAAACTTTGTCGGTTGTTGAATCTTTGTCTTCAATGGAAGGCGTGAGCAGTCTTGGACGAATACGCCATGTGGGATTTTGGCTCGGGATGATCCTAACTTTGACAACGCATCCATTGCTGGTTCTTGTCCCGACCACGTGTATGTACTCGATGCCATAGAATCGCCTTCCAGCTTTCTTATCGATTTGCAATATCGTCCATCTTTTCACCGGTCGTGTCCCGATCCTTGTTGAGTTGGTTGATGACCGTAGCCAATCTCCGTGAGACATAGAGACGTTTAACTCCAAGCTCAACCGCAATCGTAGGCCATGCGAGCATGCTTCATACTCGGCGGCATTATTAGATGCTTTGGAAATAAATCCAGGACGTCTGGAGCTGCTCCTTGGATGGTGATACAAAAAGAACCCTCGCTCCCGCACCGTCAATGTTGAGAGAACCGTCAAGTACATCGTCCAATATTCGCTTGGATCTCGGAGAGGCGGCGTGTTTAAGTCCATCCACTCGACGATGAAATCAACGAGTGCACGAGACTTTATTGTAGTACGACTTGCAAATTCCAAGGAAAAGGGGCATAGCTCCATTGCCCATTTGACGATCGCCTGCTCGCATCCTTATTGCGAATGATGTCCCCTAAAGGATACTCGGTCATGACCACCACACGATATCCGTCAAGTAATGTCTCAACTTTCGGGATGTTATCGGATGGCGAGAAGCGGTTTACGAATCAGGGGTACCGGTCTTGGATTCGTTGAGTACCTCACCGATGAAATAAATTGGCGGCACCATTGTACCTTGTAGGCGTGGCCCGACTCGTCGCGCTCGACCACCATTGTAGTGGAAACCACCCGATCGGTTGCCGCAATGTAAAGTAGGAGAGTTTCGCCTTCTCTCGGGAGCGATGAAGTACCGGAGGTGACGTGAGGTATTGTTTTAGGCTGCGTGAAGGCAAAGATCTGCTTCCTCCGACCACTCAAACTTCTCGGACGATTTGAGCGGTTTGAAGAACGGTAGTCCTTTTCTCCTAATCTTGATATGAAACGGCTTAGAGCAGCCATGCGCGCTTGTGAGCTTCGGACATCCTTCACCTTTTTGGGGGCTTCATGTCTAAGACAGCTTTGACTTTCTCCGGGTTAGGGCGTATGCCGTCGTAACTGACGACGTTGCCGAGCAATATGCCAGAAGGGACACCAAAGATGCACTTCTTTGGGTTTAATTTCCATTGGAACGTATTAAGGGCTGCAAAGGTGCGTTCCAGATTGTCAACAAGGGTATGTGCTTCCTTGGTTTTGACAACTACATCGTCGACGTAAGCCTCGACGAGGCCGTCTTTTATCTCGTCGTTGAGGCAGGCCTGTATAGCGCGTTGGTAGGTAGCACCGGCGTTTTTGAGCCCGAACGACATAGTCGTGTAGCAGTAGGCGCCGAAAGGCGTGATGAAAGACGTCTTGATCTGGTCGTCCTTTTTGAGAGCGATCTGGTGATAACCGGTAGTAGCAATCGAGAAAGGAAAGCAGCTCACAACCGGCGGTTGAATCTCGACTTCGTCTATCGCGAGGTAAGCCAAAGGGGTCCTTAGGGCGTTGTTTGTTGAGATCGGTGTAATCAACGCACATTCTCCATTCATTATTCTTTTTATGTACAAGAACCGGGTTGGCTAACCATTCCGGATGATACACTTCTTTGATAAATCCGGTACGCCAAAAGCCGTAAACTTCTACCCTAATCGCCTCCTTTTTGTCGCGAAATAACCGTCAGTAGCTTCGCTTGATTGGTTTGGCTTTCTTTGTTGACATTTAAGGAGTGCTCAATCAAGTCCCGAGGTACACCGGGCATGTCGGAAGGTTTCCATGCGAACACGTCCACGTTGCCCCTCAAGAACCTGACGAGCGCGTCTTCCTATTTGGGATCCAGTTGGCCCGATGAGGGCCGTTGTCTTGGATCGCCCTCGACCACCGGATCGCCTTGTGCTCCTTGGATCTGATGTTCTTGCGTGGAGCCTCGAGCTCGGGATCTCCAAGTGGTCGGCCGTGGTCTTCGAAAGCGTCGAGCATGGTCTCGGCCATGCGAATAGAGAGGTCATGGGCCTCTGCTATTTTGAAGTCTGTCGTCCTCGCAGTATAAAAGCTGCGTATACATTGCCCCCGAGGGTTAAAACTCCTTTCTCGGTGAGGGCATTTTGAGCACCGGATACACCGTAATGAGGTATGGCCATGAACTTGGTGAGCGACGGTCGACCAAGAATAGCATGGTAGGTGCCGTCGAAATCGGCGACCACGGTTGACGTGTCGGTGCGGAAGTGGTCCGGAGTCCCAAACGCATGTAGCGTGATCTCGCCCGAGAGGTGTGGAGCTCTGTCCGGGAGAACGCCCGTAATCTGCGCCTCGTGCGGCTTCAGTCCGCTGGGCTATTTTCGAGCGGGCAGGTTGTTCTTGAACAGAGATATCAATGGAGCTGCCGCCGTCAATCGATACCGTCGAATCGAACCTTGTTGATACAAGGATCGAGGACCGAGGGAAAACGCCTACAGCTCGGGTATGGCGCCCATTGGTCCTTCCTGCTGAAGTAGATTTCACGGTGAGACCACGGAGGAAGCCGCGGATCGGTGAGAAGGTTGTCGTTCTTTGCCACGTTCAAGCGGTAGCGCGGCGGCGCTTCGCGTTCTCGTTTGGTCTCGATGGACACCTTGCCGCCGATGATGGTGTGCACGCGATCGATCGGCAGACGTGGCGATGACGAGGATCTCGCATCGTCGCGCCGTTGTCCTCGCTATACTGTTCCCTTTACGTCATTAGGCTTGCCGGAAATATCCGGAGCTCGCTTGGCGGCGTGTAGATAGTCTTGAGGACGCGACAATTCTCCATGGTATGGTTCGACTTGGGATGGAGCTGGCAGGGCCCTTCAATGCTTTGGCGTAAGTCGTCCTCGTGAATTCTGACGTCGCCCGCCCCTTTTTTTCACCGTATTGACCTCGCTTGTCGTCTTCCCGAAAGCACGCTTGCTCTCAGAATCGCCACGGCGGTTGCGCGCTGATTACGTTGATCACGGTGGTCGCTGGAGTCGCTATACCTTGGTTGCGGCGGTCAAAATTGTCGTTCCGACTACGGTTGCCGCGGTAATCGTCGCGGCGTGGAGGGTGGTCGGAGCGCGGGATCCTTGCTTCTTCTTCGACGATTATCTTTTTAGCGTCGTCAGCGTCCGCGTATTTCTTAGCGGTGGCCAAGAGCGCTGTGACTGACTCAGGTCTTTTCCGGAGGAGCTTGTCCCTTAGGGCGTCGTGGAAACGGAGGCCGGTGACGAAAGCCTCGATTGCTTCGTTGTCGGAGATTGATGGGACCTTGATGCGCATCTCCGAAAACGCCCGAACGTATTCGCGCGCGTGGTTCGTCTTTCCGATCTCGGATCCGTTGCGAGATCGTACTTGTTGCCGGGTTGTTCACAAGTAGCGATGAAATTGTCGATGAAGGCCCGCTGAGCTCCCTGCCAAGAGTCAAAAGCAGTTTTAAGAGGTGACTAGCCATTGGTGACTCGCGTGACCAACGGCAACTGGGAAGTAGTTAGACATAACGTGCTCGTCAGCCATGGCTGATCGGCACGCGGTTTCATAGAGCATGACCCATAATTCGGGGTTTTCCTTGCCGTCGTACTTCTGAAGTTTCTCGAGCTTGAAATTCTTGGGCCATATGACTTGGCGAAGGTGTGGAGTGAACTGCTTCAGACCCGGAGGGCCGTGGGCGGTGTCATACTCCATACGGCGATAGCTTTCATGGGATGCACGATCGTTGGCTCTTCTGGTTGATGCGAGCACGCGAGATCACGTCCGCCGAGGTAATGGCGAAGATCGTCATTGCCGTCGCGGGCGATCCCGATAGCCATCACGACCACCGCGGTTATCACGGCGATTGTCGCGGTTATCCCGCGCGGTTGTCACCTCGAACGTCGTGACGGATATCCTCTCGGCGACGGTTTTCGTCCCGACCACCACCGCTTCCGCCTTGACGATTGTCCGACGGGTCGTTGTTGCGCGAGCCACGTCGGTTGAGCGGCTGTGAGCGACTTGAGTATTGGCGGCTGTGGCTTGATTCCACCGAAACGGATGGGGCCCGGCTTGATTCATCTCAGCCGGTTGCAGGCCATAGCAACCGTCGATATATTGTATTTCATCACGGATCGCTTGGGTTTCGGGTGTTGGGCAGCCACGCATTGTCGCCATGGCAACGGCTACGTTGGCGCTTGGGGTCTTGAAGACTTGTTTGTCCCCACCACAGCCGAAAGCATTGTTGAGGTCGCGCGTTTGGATCCTTATCGCCGTGCCTCTGGTTCCGCTTTCACTTCGATTTGCCGGCGATTAAACCGGTCAATGTTGCGTGCTTCGCGTGCGCTTTTTCTTGTTCTGCTTTCGCCAACTGGGCGGCTTCGTCGTTGCTTGACGACATGGATCAAATCCCCGTCTTGGCGGGAAAGATGGAAATTGGGGAAACCGGGCGTGGTCCGGTAGATCCAGATCGTATTTGGCGCCTTCATCTTCGTGTGACGAAACTTCGGTGTGGACAGATGCGTTGGATGCGATGCGGATGAGGAGCTGAGTCACCCTCTCGGACCGTGTGGATGACCCTTCTTGATAATCTTCAATCCGGACCATGTTGACGATGTTGCATGGCTTCGACGAGATCGATGTGTAGGACATAGATCCAAACAAATACGTAGGTTGCACGCCAGAATCAAGGCGGCGTTCGCAGCCGTAGGGCTGGACTCGTGGTTCTCCGTCGGGACTTCGTACTTTCGCAGAGTCGGAGGCCCGCCGCGGCATTGTCAGCTGGCGACGACGCGGGCGCCCTCGAGTAGATACGACCACAAGATCTGTTCCAAGCCGTGCAGACGGCGGCCCGAGCTGGTCGGATAGATCTGCTGTGGGGAGCTGCACCCGATCGATGGAGTCGAAGCGGTCGGTGTCGTCGATCCGCTTCCCTCCGTGGCGGGAAGCGGATGACGGGTTGTCGGCGTGGCTGTAGGCGCGTGGTCGGAGCCCGATGTACCGTGGTCGGAGCCAGATCCATCGTGGTCGAGGCCGTGTTCGTCGTGGTCAGAGCCGTGTTCACCGTGGTCGGAGCCGTATTCACCGTGGTCGGAGCCGTATTCACCGTGGTCGGAACCGTAGCGATCGGCGTGTGAAGTAGTCGTCGGCGCTGGGTTGAATACACGCCTCGGTCATGGTGATGGAGACGTCGTGGCGGTGGTCCAAGTGATCTGGCCGATGGTGAACGTGAGGCCGTCGGGCGTAGCCATGGAGCCGAGATGATGACCATCTTGTTCGCTTGGAGAGCGATCGCACTCCCCACACGCGCGCCATGCGTCGGCGAAATATGGTCGGCGGTCTACCTAGGGGTATGCCCAAGGTAGTAGATTATCGGCGAGACAAAAGTGCGCAAGTCCCAAACAAGACGGTGACGCAAGATGCATACCACGAGGTTTTATCCAGGTTCGCCGCCAAGAAGGCGTAATACCTACGCCCCGCGTCTGATTTGTATTGTTTGTATGTCAATGAGAGATGATTTTTAGAGGGTCCCCGCCCGCCTTATATAGTCCGGGGCGGGGGTTACGATCTGAAACTAATCCTAGTCGGTTACAATTGCCATATGTGGCGGATAAGGATTCCTATTCTAATCGACCAGATCCCGCTTGGTCGCCAAATCCGTCTTGATTCCTTGTGCGGGACTCCGATCGGAGTTAATCTGGGCATAGACGTCATCTTTCGTGGACCGAACCTATCGATCCAGCCAACCCAAGCTTAGCCGTAAGGGTATAGGGGTTAATACCCCCACACCTACTGACAGCCAAGGTATATATCTCTTCTCTTTTTTTGTTGATTTTGTTGGATGTAGCATTTGAATTATAGCAGTTAGCTCATTGTGGTTTATCTGCGACGTTTGATTAGATGGATAGAAGTTGGGTGCATAGCAAACTATTTTCCCCCAATACATTGACGGTGTGAAAGAATTTATGAATTTCATTCAGGGGAAATTCAATGAGAATGTTGAAATTCTATGCCCTCAGAAAGAGATGCCTCAATCAGAAGTACCGAAAACAGGATGTTGTGAGGAAGCATATACTGATGAATGGCATGGAAACTACTTATACTCGGTGGATTCATCACAGAGAGAGCTTAGATGTCAATGTTATTGAGCATCCTATTGATATGCATGAAGATGATGATGGTTCCACACATGGGGTTGGTGTGACAGAGGATGACAACTATGGTGATCGTTTGGAAGGATTTTAGGAGACCTCTGAGAATCTGTGCACAAGCAAGGCCGGATGTAGAAAATGAAGTTGGTGTTTGAAGAACCTTGTGATAAAGAGTCATTTTTGAAAACTGTCATGAGAGAGGCAAAGCGCCAACTTTATCTGGATGTTCCAAATTTTCAAGATTCTCTTTGGTGGTAAGGCTTCTACATATGAAGTCATTATATAGAATTAGCAATTACGCTTTTCACACACATGAAGGTATTGGCCGATGCTTTCCCAGAACACAATACACTCCCAAAATCATATGATGAAGCAAAGGGTATTCTAAAGGAACTAGGTCTAGGGTATGAATCAATACATATGTGCTACAATAATTGTGTGTTGTTCCGAAAGGAATATGACAAGCATGACAATTGCCCGGTTTGTGGTCTCTCGAGATGGAAAGATGCAGAAAGAAAGAAGATTCCACAAAAAGTGTTGCGGCATTTTCCATTGGCACCTAGGCTAAAGAGGATGTTTTCGACCAAAGAAGCATCAGAAGCGGCACAATGGCACAAGTTAAAGCGGTAGCCCAATGAGAAGAATATGAGCCACCCAGCTGATGGTGAGGCATGGCAAGATTTCGACCTCGAATATCTAGATTTTGCAAAGGATCCAAGAAACCTTAGACTTGGCCTAGCTACTGATGGGTTCAATCCTTTTTCAGAAAAGAACACAAAATATAGCATGTGGCCTGTGCTTGTTGTGCCATACAACCTAGCACCGTGGGAGTGCATGGAGGAATCAAACTTTATGATGGCTTTGCTTATTCCAGGTCCGAAATCACCCGGGAAGGACTTCGATGTATTTCTATAGCCTCTTGTAGAGGATTTACTTGAGCTTTGGACAGGTGTCGATACTTATGATGCTATTACTGGCAAATCATTTAAACTTCGTGCTGCAGTTTTGTGGTGCATCCATGATTACCCAGCGTTGAGCACTCTCTCAGGGCGTACAACAAAGGGCTATTTTGCTTGTCTCCATTGTGACAAGCATCCTCTTTCATATGCCCTAAGAAGCAAAATTGGTTATTTTGGGCACTTCCGTTTCCTTCCAAAGGAACATTCTTTGAGGAGAAACAATGAGTTTATCGGACTTCATGAAAGCAACGATCCACCGGGTAAATTTCATGCGGAAGAGCTACTCGGCGAATGGAGAGAGTTAAAGACGCCGGACTGGAAGCCACAAGGAACTGGGAAAAGGAAGCGCCCAACTCTCAAGGCGGTCATGTGGAAATTTGGAGCCGGATGGTTAGTTTTTGGAAGTTACCATATTGGAAAAAGCTAAAGGTGAGACATAATCTTGATGTGATGCACATTGAAAAAACATATGTGAGAACCTAATTGGGACAATTCTCAATGTAAAGGGCAAGACAAAAGACACAAATAAAAGCTAGGCTTGATTTGAAAGATTTGGGTATTAAAAGGAGCTGCAATTTAGAGAGGATGGAGAGATGCCTCATGCTAGATATACCTTGTCCACCCAATGTAAGAAGGCTTTCATGCTTTTTTTTACGGAGGTAAAGTTTCCGGATGGATTTAAGGTCCAACATCTCAAGATGTTTAAATGCTGAGGGAACAACGATACAAGGGCTAAAAACACATGATTGTCACATTCTTTTGCAAAGAATTTTGCCAGCTGCCATGAGAGGATTTCTGGACAAGGATATTTATGAAGCAATAGCTGAGTTAGGGAGGTTTTTTAGGGAATTGTGCAGCAGAACGCTTAACAAGGATGTGCTAGTTCAAATGAAGAAAGAAATCCCTATAATTTTGGTGAAGCTTGAGAAAATTTTCCCTCCAGCTTTCTTTGATGTGATGATACACCTTGCTGTACATTTACCTGATGAGGCATTGCTCAGGGTCCTGTGCAATATGGGTGGATGTACCCAATTGAAAGGCGGCTATATACTTTGAAGCGATATGTGAGGAATAGGTCATGGCCAGAAGGTTCAATTGCTGAGGCATATATTGCTGATGAGTGTCTGACATTTTGCTCTAAATACATGGACGATGTTGAAACAAGATTTAATCGGGAGCCAAGAAATAAAGGTTTCTCCAATGAAGAAGCTTATGGTGTTGATGTTTTTGGGCATGGAGTTAATTTTACTTCTGCACCTGAATATGTATATGATGAAAATGGCATTGATCAAATGGTGTGGTTTGTGCTGAACAACTGTGCCCAAGTTGAGGATTACGTGAAAATGGCATTGATCAAATGGTGTCATTCGTGAAACCTAACACTCTATATATATGTGTGGATCATATGTTGCTAGTTGTTTGGCCTGATTTACTAATTCAAAAAAAAAATTCTTCTCTTCTTTTGTATGTCAGCATGTATCATAGATATCCCAAATATTTAGGGGGCTTCAGTTCTAGTTTGTTTTACAGAAATGTTAATGTGAATCCTCACGTAGAGTATTCAAAGATAGTTTGGGATGCTTTGATTCAGTCATTCTGGTGTTCCAAAATTATTTCTTGTTACACAAACTTTCACTGAAGTACTGATGCTTTGATTCAGTCATTTTGGTTGTGAACTATATAATATTATTGATATGTTGGTCTTGTTTTTTTTCATCTTGTTACCAGGGCTGCTTCCAATTGAAATGGAGCGCCTGAGAGAATGCATGAAGAACAATGCAAGGCTGAAGGAACTTGGACTTGCTGATCCCTATGCCAAAATGTTGGCCAAGTACGGCCTGCAGGATAATACTGATGAAGGAGATTTGATTGACGATGAGAATTCTAAGGTCCTAATTCCTCCATGTTGTCAAGTCTTAACTTGTTCTTCTTCCCTTCCTAATTCAATCTAACTCTAATGCTATGTGGACTAATACATGCTTTCATTTCTAACGATGCTCTAAGGAGAAGACTCACAAGAAAACTAACAACCAACCTTCAAGAATCCACCACGGTGGAGTCAAGTTTCGATCTCGCAAGAGAGTTTTTGCAGACCAAACATCTCCTAGAGTTACAAGGACAAAGAAAAACAATGCCCAAAGAAGATGCAAGGCTAACACCAAGTGAAATTTCTGTGCTACCTCCATCGCAAGCTAATGAGAGCCACGTTTGGAGAACTTGTTGGCAACTTAGATGACCAAGCACAGGATCTTTGTTGAAGGCCGCCTCTACCGCCACATTACTTAGTCTCACTCCATTACCATGACTCAAATTATGAAAAATGTTTAACTTGATCTATGAAGTTTGTCTATGTGTTGTACCTGTTTATCCAAGTTTAATGCTTGTTTAGCTTGTGAAAATGTTAACTAGAGTTTTAGGTATAAAAGATTCATGAAACCAATTTTCACTATTTTTTGAAATCTGTTGTTTGACACTAAAAAAGTAATGAACTTGTTTAAGTGGGTCTAAACTTGTTTTGTTTCTCCTTTTTGTATGATGCTTTATATATCCAAATCTGAATCCCCTCAAAAAAAAAATATATGTATCCAAATCTGATGTAATTTATGCAATGTGCTATTTATAGCATGTATGTACTTCTTAATTTGTCTGGGCATCAGATTTGTATAGCGAGATGACCTTTTCATTTGTGTGCCTTGTTTACTAGGTAACATGATGAACTAACCTTTAATTATTGCCAATAATTTTAGGTAATAACTCTGCTCTACTTGACAACACACACATGACCACTGGGGCTGATGCAATTGACTGGCCTAATCAGCATAGCCGAATGGATGATGGAGGTGATGGTTTCTTCTTTGTCATTCTATAAGTTAGGTTTATATGATGAATGCATTCTTCTTGGCTGCCCTTTTTAGATGGCTTTGCCCAAAGATGATGACAACACCATCGTGGGTTGGTATAGCTGATGGCTTTACCCAACATGGCGACGACAACTAGATTGCCAACGAAGGTGATAGTTTGTTCCTCTATTTTTCATATTCCATATTGCCTCAATGGATCAATGTTTGCTTCACCTACTTAATTTTAATTTCAATGTACATTTACAACTAGGGGGAGAGGAGAGAAGGGACCGGGGACATAATATGGGACTTGGTCTCCAAAGGTTAAACCGAGCGCGCCGTGGCAAGCTGCAAGTTGTCATAACTGAAGGGCATATAAGGCCGGTGGTTCCTCTTGTTGCTGCAAAGTTTGCAAGTGAATGCAACATCATAGTTAGGAACCATGTGCCTATACTCCCGCATTGGAAGTCAGTACAAGAAAAAACTGCATCAAGTTCAAAGGAGAAAGAACCAAAGAGAAAGAACCAAACGAGAAAGAACCAAAAGAGAAAGAACCTACATCTCACGTATGTTGATTTATTCTTAGGAAAACTAAAGGTACATACATTCTTTGGCCCCTTCCACATTTAGTCTCAATATAAGAACCATTGTTTGTTGTTTTATGCCATAAGTTACTGAATTGATATTCTTTTCTACACGTGTTCTTCCATTCAATTAGGCCAAGTTTGACATAAACACAGAGGATAACACAGTTAAAAAGGGTTGTATTGAGATGATGCAATCTGCGGTCCGCCAACAAAGATACAGGCTGAAGGCAGAATATTTTGATCCTTTTCCACTACATTTGGTTACAAAAACTTCTCCTGTCAAATGCATGACTGATGAACAGTGGCTTAAACTTTTAGAATCATGGAAGAGTCCTAAAAAGATGGTATGTTTTCTCTGAAAAACCAAAATGATGCCTTGTACATGCTAATCTATCACCAACCTTACATGCATTTTTTGTCTTTGATGTAGGAGATGTGTCAAAAGAACAAAGACAACCGAGGGAAAGTTAAGTACCATCACACAACCGGATCCCGTGCCTACATGGTTCATGTTGAGAATTTGGTAAGTGAGCCATGTTAAACACCTTGTAAATAAATGTATGCAACTGTTACTTAAGCATGCTGGGGGATAAAGCTCTCTATATGAAGCTCATCAATAATTTTCATATTGCTGAAATGTTGTCTCACTTTACATAAGGGAATTTGAGATGTATTGATTTATGTAAGAACACAACTACTTGTCATGCTGCTGCTCTAATGTAAGGATAAGTTTACAGAATATTGTGTTTTTAACATGTTGTGCTCTTGTGATGACAATATTAAGCATATTTTATCTTCCCAAGCCTTTAGAGCCTCACCAGATAATTGTAGCCTTGTCTGTTTTCACATGTATCGGCCCGAACATATTTGTAGATGTCCTCTTCATGAGGCTTTGTATGATGTAAACCAAGAGTGGTTCTCCTTGTTGCAAAGAGCTTGTCGCTAATCAATAAAGGTTCCTTTGTCATAAAAAAAATATTAAGCTTCACTGCTATTAACCACCATATTAAGCTATTTGTAACATGTCACAGCATATGCTATTGTAACAAGCTACTGCTGCTATTTTTTAGATTTGTCTTTGTATAATTTGGTACAAGCTACTGGTGCTATTGTAATAAGCTACCGCTGTTATTGTAACCGCAATCGCCTTTTTTTAGTTGGACATGTTCTTCCAGATTTTTAGTTGAACAAAGAACTATTCGAGTTAATCCTATTTATAGTTGAACATGTTCTTCTAGATTTTTAGTTGAATAGTAGCTGTCCAAAATTTTGTAACATCTTAATTCATGTCGGACCTAATGCATATATGTTGTTCTCGTGGATGACAAATATAATGATGAAGAACCTAATGCATTTGATTTGTTCAAGGAGTGCCACTACGTAAAAAAATGCTACACCCCTATTGTACAAGAGGCTATTGTAAGATAATTTTCAGACTTTGATCTTTGTATTTTTAATTCTCTCAACATCAACCATCTTTGCTACTTGTTTGCTAGACTCGGATGAAAAACAAGCTATCTACAACAACAGAAGGTGAAGAACTTAAGTCTGCGGCTCAAGTTGTTGTTGATGTGCTTGCTTTGAGAACACCAAAAGAATCAGCCTTGTAGAATGTGGGTACCGAATGCCCGCGCGATTTCCAATGAGCGTAAAGCGCTGAATCGAAGCGGAGAAAAAGACCAATGCCGAGCTTCGTGTACAAGTGGTTGATTTGTCAAATAAAGTGCAAGAATCTGAAAGGTGCAAGGATTATTGACCGAGAGGAGATGAAGAGGAGTCAATCTGAGATGGAAGCAAAACTTAACCTTTACTTAGTCAAATTTGACCAAGTTAAGACGTGCATGGTGCATATCTTTTGCCACTAACTTGATGCATTTTTTCTGCTGCTAACTTGTGTCAAGTCAATTTCGACCAAGTTAAGCGATACATGGTGGTATATATTTTGTTGTCGCTTGCTCGCATTTTGTCATTCTTTGCTACATGCATCAAGTCACCGGGCTTCTATGCATTCTCGTGTTGTTGGCTTGTGCCATGGTAAACTATATGGCTGTATGCACTTCTGTATGTTAATTATTGTTGGATGAATACTTGTAATTTGATGTTGGTTGCAAATTTATGTGATATATTGTTGGATGGAAATATGAGTTATTTTATTTAATGTGTGGGCTGTGTATTATTTTATTTAATGTGTGGGCTGTGTATATTGTTGCAACAGTAATTATTTGAGCTGTGTGTGGGCTGTGTATATGGGCTATATGTGCTGTAGTAGTGGACTGAAAAGTGGGCTAAAAATTAGTGATGAATTTGGGTTGCAATATGCTGAAATGGGCCTATGAAAATGGTTGAAAAATTGATGCGAAAATGGCTGAAATTGGGCTAAACTTGGCCCATCTTTGATTCTGGCCTGTTAACAAATGAGCTGGTGTATCTTTGATGTGGCAATTGATTCGTGACGGTTATTTTTCGTCACAGGAAATGGGTTCAGGCTGGACTAACTAGGCCTCAGGCTCTATCGTGACGGTTTAAAACCGTCACCGTTTATGTTAATCCGTGATGGTTTTCGACAAACCGTCACGCATGTCAATCCATGATGCTCAATCCGTGATGGTTTCAAAACCATCACGAGATGCTTCATTCTTGACGGTTTTTCAAAGATCCGTGACAAAAATTTTCCATCATGGATTAACAGGATTCTTGTAGTGATATATCTCATCGGCTTCTCAAAGTATTACCACCAATTTTTCTCGAAAAGATCTTGAAATTTTCACTACCGAACTCTACTAATAGCGACTTTGGTAATATATTTCCGTAAGACATTGGTTAATATTCTTGCATGATTGATCACACCGCTGTCTTTATGGGACCCTATTACCAAACTGAAATAGCCGATCGCCAATATTAGTGACACCTCTTGATTACCCTTGTAGAAATATCGATCGTCCATATGACCGTTATGAACTTTTGCTGCTGATTTTCTTCAAGACGATATCCCTCTTCAGGTTCCCTTAGGAAAATTCAATTATTCAAATATATCGGCCAACACACTTTTCACCTTACCTTTCATGACCACTAATAGTAACCGAGATAAGGCTTCACCTTTCCAAAGAAACAACAACTCTATTAATATTTTCATTAGTCTGTCCGTGTCGTCCGGGATGAGCGCCAGAGATGGATGGAGATCTTCCAATATTTTAATCGAAATAAAATTGCTGTGAAAACCTTCATGGGGATTAATGAGCCGATTACCCCACCTATGGCTTCATCGGCTGTTGACTCCTCCGGTTGTCTTGCATCAATATTCTCTCGACCATGTGTCGGTACTAAAAGAGTCAGATAATCAATCGCACTAGCTTCCGTGTTGCTTGTTATTCGGTGGACACGAATATCACACCGCCTTATAGCTAAGGACTCGAATCTCTTACCATGATTTTCTTTATCGATTGCAACGAAGGTCGTATTAGTTTCATATAGCCGATTGTACCCATATCGGCTCCATATAGATGAGCGTGTGTTTAGAGCACCATCGACGTGTCCAAGCTTTCAAAGTCGCATACGGTCGGTTACTATTGAGGTACCTTCGCTAGCGGCTGTTTCACCCTACCCGACCACGTTGCGTCTGCCAAGCTAGATGGTTCCATAGCCTGATGCCTTAGCTGAAGTAGAAACTGAGCCAGTACTAGCCCCCCATCTGATCTCTGTATATCTGTTCTTGGAGTCGATGGAGGTGAGTAGCCGATGGAGGTGAATAGCCGATGAAATTCAGCTCAATGTGATGCACCTAGACTCTCGATTCTTGGTTGCTTGTAGTAAAAGACCTCAACGGCTTTTACTGGTATGCGTGCCATCGGCTGTCATAAGTTGAAGCTTTTGAGCTTGACGATGGGTTTGGCGTCCCCTTGAACGTGTGCAGCTCACAAACCTGACTACCTTGGCATACTTTACGACCTGTTCGAAGAGCTCTGACGACTCATGGCAATCCTGGTTGTCGCCGAAGAAGTCGGAATTGGTGGTAGCCTGGTTGAGGTTGTGCAATATCCTCTGCACCATGGCTAGCGCTTCTCGTTCACCCTCACCGTAGCTGGTGCAGTTGGCAAATATGGTGCCCATGCTCAGTCCGGGTTTATCAGTACGATGTCCGACGCACTCTGGGCTGCATCCATCACGTCATCCATTGCGATGTTGATGTCCGTCTTCTCCAGTGCCGATGTGTCGTTCACGTCATCGCCGGCATGCCGTAGATGTGTCTAGCCACTTCATGATCTCGTACTTGCACTCTAGAAACATCCCGGTGGATCCGTCTGCCTTGTCAATCAGACCGTCCTTTGCCGGTTTCGTTGCCGTCTTGCAGGGTAGTGAACAGGTACAAGTTGCTGCTCATGCCAAGGCGACGCACCGTTCCTTTGCCGATATCCTGCTGGTAGAATTTATCCATGACTCTCCAAGCCGATGTTATTGTTATCAGCCAATACTCCTCTGCGCATGGCCACATCGGCTACTCTTGTGGGAATATTATATTTGCAACCTTATCCTAAACTTGCCGCTCCAATTCTGAGTTATGTGGCCATCTTGCGATTTAAGTTCTGTCAATCGGCTTGTCTCGTCAATGTTTCTCCAGGATACACTGATTACGTCGGCTGTCTCTGTTGATGTAAGCGAACTATAATTAGCCGATGTGTATATTTTGAGTGAAGCCCTATCACCAGATTTCTTGAATGAACGTAAGCAATTATGCTCTTTCTCCTTTGATATGTACGCATATGTACTGCTCAGTCAAATAAACTTTGGTCCGGCCGCCAGAGGACAGGGAATCAACATGCCATCGGCTATCACTTTTATAATCCTTTTTTTATTGACTAAAGTACAGAAGAACCTCGCTGATGCTCTATCCAGTTGGTATAGAAACAAATAATTCGTACATGCTGGAGTAGTGTGCCAATGGATGGCTCTGGACATATAAGTTCTGTACCTAATGTCTGTGTCCGTCCGGCTAACTGACGAAGCATGCATACATGCCGATGTACGCCAGCTTGGGTGACGGCAACACCACGTATCGGCTCATCGGGTATGATGGAGCATCTTGGAGCACATGGGATGAAGGAGCATAAATCCTCCGTGTAATCTTCTTATGAGCGGCGTTCGACAGGGACCCCATCGGCGAGAGCAGCTTATCAACTTGGGGACGTAGTCTTGAACCTCACCGGGATAGTAGCCGATCCTACTTCATGAGCAGTTATTGACCCAAAGTCTTGAAGCCGATAGATGTGAGGGAGCAACACTACGTAAAAAACGGTTTTAAAGCAACGGTTCAATTTTTTTTTTAGGGACGGCTGGTGATGGAGCCGCCCCTACAGTGGCTTGCTCGGGTGCCCGCACATCACCCGCCTTACAATGGAATAGTGAGGTGGTGATACGAGCCGCCTTACAAATGGAGTATGATTTTTAGGCGGCTCAATCACCACCGCCTCTAGAAATGGTATTTATAGAGGCGGCCGTGATTGAGCCGCCTAAAATCATATCTATTTGTAGGGGCTCAGATCACCACCCGCCTTACAAATGACCCCCATATAAAACTGAAGCATCACCTTCTTCCTCCTCGGGTCATTCACTCCAACCCGTGAAAGAAAGTTGGGGAGGGCTTGGGCACCTCCCAAAATTGCTCTACTAAGGGGGGGAAGGTTTTGGTCTCAAATCCTTTGGTGGAGAGGTTGTAGAAGGTAAGAAAATTCTATTCCACACTTTTTTTTGAAGTTTTAATGGTTGATTAGTGAATAATTAGAGTTTTGTTTTTCTCTCTCTTCTATGGTGCTTGAGCTATTTATAAGCAAATTAGACCCAACTTTTAAATGTACTAGGGTAAATTAGGGAGGGGAACAAGATCATACCCTTATTTGGTCCATGTTTCTTGATTTTAGTGAACCATTAGTTAGTTTTATGGATGTTTCATGTGCATGTGATCTAGATCTAGGGTTTGGTTTTTTTTATTAATTTCGTTTTTGTAAATTTATGTTTGATAAAATTGGACTAGGGTTTGTACGAAAGATATTGTGTAAAGTATAATTATTGCTAATTGTTGTCTTTGAAATTGTTTATTGTAATCAATAAATATGTATTTTAATTATTTATGGATAAATGGGTCATTAATTAATTTTCCTCTACCATGGTGTGTTTGTATGCTTCATGTAATTATATTAGATTTATATTCATATATATAAAGAGGTATATACAATTATTCTCAAATAATTATTACTTTGATTAATTTTTATATATATCTGAATAAGTAGTCCTTTAATGTTTATTTTGTTGTTGTTGTAAAAGATGGAGTCACAGGAACTCTTGGATGTATGGTTCGTTAAGGTTCAAGGCAGGTTTCCGTGAAGAGGTGGATAAATTTATTGAAGCAACGTGAAGCATGCAACGACATTGAAAGAGAATAAGGATACAATTATTTGCCCTCGTAAGATTGCAGAACCGTATGGCATGGATGAGATGTGACTATCATCGATCACATTTGATTATACGAGGATTTGTTGAGGACTACACAAAGTGGATTCATCATGGTAAAACGGTTATTGTTAACGATTTAGGATGAGGAGGAATACGACGATGAAACCATAGAATCCCCTGTCCCAATATTCAGCCGAGCTTGATGCACAAATGGATTTCGAGTTTGGCAATGAACAAGGTGGTGATGTTTGGTGGTTGGGATGGTAACGACGAAGGTGGTGCCAATAATGATGGTGGAGCACGTGTCGGAGTTGAAGATGATTTAGATGACATGATTCGAACCCTTGGACCGAGATTTTACTAAATAGCTCGAAAGGTCTAGAAAATTTGGAAAGAGTGACAAAAGCATCGAAGGAGACTGTGTATGGTGTTGAAAAGGGTTGTCCGACACATTGGACATTGCTACGTTTCGTGCTTGAGCTGCTCATCCTGAAGGCTAAGTACGGCTGGTCAGACTGTAGTTTCAATGATCTATTGCATCTCCTGTCATGGGTGCTGCCACAACCAAACTCGGTTCCCCCGCCAACACATACCAAGCGAAGAAGATCATAAGTCCATTGACAATGGGGGTTGAAAAAAATACATGTATGCCCCAACCATCGTGTATACTTTTTTCGTGGTGAAACGTTCAAGTCATTGGATAAATGTCTCCGGTGTGGGGGCCACCGGTACAAAGAACAATGACCTTTACGGTGGGGACGAACCATCCACGGGGAAAAGAGGAATAAGAAGGGTACAAAAAGGTGGTACAAGAATCTCAGCCTCCAGAGGACACTCCATTAGGCAACGATGCAAAGCAGAGAAGAATTCCTGCCCTGGTAATGTGGTACCTGCCAGTGACCGACCGCTTGAGACGTATGTTCCTAAACCCTAAAGAAGCCGCACTCATGACATGGTGGGATGATGAGCGCAAGGTGGATGATGATAAGATTGCACACCCGGCTGATTGTAGTCAGTGGCAAAGGTTTGATGAGAAGCACAAATAATTCAGCGATGACCCAAGGAATGTACGGTTTGGCACGAAAGCAATCGATGGAATGAATCCTTCAATAAGAGGATGAGCAACCACAGACACATGGCGATGATCTTGACCATGTACAACATCCCAACATGGTTGTGTCAAGAGAAAGTACCTTCTCCTCACTATTCTTATTTCGGCCCTAAACAACTGTGCATTGATATAGACATGTTCCTTGAGCCCTTGATGCAAGAAATGGAGAGACTATGGAGGCATGGGGAGCAGATGTACGATGCGTTCCGAAAGGAGGACTTCATATGTAGAGCAATAATATTTGTTACTACTAATGATTACCCCGCGTTGTTTGCTTTGTCTGGACAGATCAAAGGGAAGATGGGATGCTTGGTTTGCTTGGATGGTACTACATGGGTGTACCTGGATGCATCCAAGAAGATAGTTTACCTAAGGAACCGACGCTTCTTAAAGACAAGTCACAAGTACCACAGCAAATTGTTCTTTAGATTTTATGACAACGCCTCGGAGATTGAACCCCCTCCGGAGAGACGTCATAACGGAGAACATGTGTACAGAATGGTGAAAAATATACTGCGTCGTCTATGGAAAGAAGAATCCAGATGGGACGAACAGAGATAGAAGCACACCTCCTATTGAAGGCGTACCTTTCAAGAAACAATCGATCTTCTTTCGAAGATCGCCTTATTGGCCGGACTTGGAGGTCCCCATGCCATTGATGCTATGCACGTCTGTAAGAATGTCTTTGAGAGTCTCATTGCTACCTTGATGGACACAGCAAGTCAAAGGATGGTCCGAAAGCACGGAAAGACATGGTGCGACTAAACATGATGCCACACTTCACCCGGTACACTGAGGCTAATGGAAAATACACTCACTTTGCAAGGCGTGCTTCAACCTAACACCGCAGACGAGAAGAGAGCTATATGCACTTTCCTGAGGGGATCAAAGTCCCGACTGGGTTTTCAAAGAATGTGAAGAAGCTAGTGTCGATGAAGGACTTGTCAAGAACACACTCGCAAAGCTCACGATTGCCATGTGATCTTGTGAGTGTTTCTACCTATTGCAATCGTGGCTATAAAGCGAGAGTTCTTGAAAATGGCCATCACCCGCATGTGCTACTTCTTTTCGAAGATCTCACAGAAGACGATTGGCAAGGAAGAGCTGAGTGACCTACATGAATTTGTGGTGGAGACACAAAACCAACTGGAGATGTGTTTACCTCCTGCTTTTTTGATATAATGCCACATCTCATGATTCACATGGTTCATCCGAATCTGGTAGCTTTGGCCCTTGCTACTTGCATGAAATGTGGTCATATGAGCGGTTCATGTCGGTTTTAAGTCGATACGTGCATAATCGAGCATATCCAGAGGGCTCCATGATAGAGGGTTACAGTACTGAAGAAGTCGTCGAGTGCTGTCAAGAGTACCTAAAAGTACGAAAGGAATTGGTAAACCCGATTCTTGTCACAAGGGTAGGTCATTGGGGAAGGGCACCAATGGTAGAAAAGTGTTCATCGACCATGATTACAAAGAGGTGAGTCAGGCGCATTACGATGTCTTCGCAGAGTACACAATCGATGCAACCGTATATTGATGAACACTTGGCTATCATTATGGCGGAGAGAAATGGCCGTTCGGATGATTGGGTCATGAAACAAAGACAAGCAACGACTAACTATATGGTTGAAGGACCAAAACATACCACTGAAGAAACCATAGACTCTATTACCATCGATGGGTTGGCGGAGGGGCCATCGAGACAAGTTACATCTTGGAATACTTATGACATCAATGGGTACACGTACTATACCCACGCAAAGGATAGTAAATATGTGAACCAAAACAATGTATGCGTTCAATAGAGGCTCTCGATGGATTAGGGCGAAAGATCCAATACTTTGGCATCATTGAAGAGATATGGGAACTTGACTATGGAAGGGATATAACGGTGGCCCTGTTTCGATGCCGCTGGATCAAACAACACCAACTGAACGAGATCGGATTGAGAGTCCTAGACCTCGAGAATCTAGGCTACCAAGATGACCCTTGGGTGCTCGCTTCAAGTGTCGCACAAGTTTTCTATATGTCTGACCCACAAAGTAACCTCCCCCCGAAGAAGAAGACAAAGCACGTGGTTGCCTCCGGGAAACAACACATTATTGGAGTTGATGGCGTGGACGATGTTGAAGCTTACAATAACTATGATGAGATGCCACGTGCTGTTTCCTAAGAAGATCAGTGTTGTGGAAAAGAACCTCCCCAAAGATATAATGCCATGGGAATGAAAAGGTGTCAAGGGGAAAGTCGTTACAGCGGGCTAGCTAGTTGTTGAACTTGGAGTGTTTGTGTAAGTGTGTGTTTGTAAGGCTTCATTTATGCATGCGTGTGAGACTATATATTTTATGCATGTGTGTGAGACTACCTTTTCCTCTCTATGTTTGTTAAGCAGTTGTTGCTTTTTTTGTTAAATCTCCCCTCTCCTCTCCTCTCCTCTCCTTTGTTTTGCCGATGATGAAATTGTCCAAGTCCATACATTATATGGAATATGAGCTGATGATCAAGAACTTGTGAGGAACTTGGCATCATTAGTAGCCGCCCCTACATTACCTTCTCCTCTCTTCTCTGTTATGATGCCTTGATGCTCCAAGTTCAAGATCAGATGATGATTGACATGTTTCTGAGGCCTCTACCACTGCTACTTCTCATTTTTTTATATTGTTGTTTTATAGGACTACTTTGGTTTATAGACCTTTTTGATTTCTTATACCTTCTCGCACCCTAAAGCACACTTTTCTTGCATCTTTTTAGAACAAAGTTGCTGAAATAATGTCGCGGACAACAGACCAGTGTAGCTCAACTCGTTGCTTGAGAGCATGATGAGCAGCCCAACCCTTGAGGAGCAAGCACTAGAGGACCAAACTTACTCAGAAGCGATTCGATAACGAGGTAGAAAAGATCTAGAAGTGATGCTTACTCGGGAGGAGTGTGACGAGGAGGAAGGCCTCAAGGAGAGGTCATTGGCAAGGCGAAGAAGAAGAGGATGATGAGTCGGAAGAGGGATATGAAAGTCCCGAGGATCCTTTCCCACCAAGCAAGAAGGAGGCCAACGGAGGAAGATTTGGACAAGGATTTTGACCCAAACGAGGAGGTAGGGAAGAAACCTTAGCTTGTAAATTTTGCTAAAGCTTTAGCCGTATGTTACCTCTGCTAACACTTTGACCTGTCCTATATCTGAGTCCCTCCCCGAACTTCGAAAGACGACGTCGACGTCCGCGACATCTCATTTGGACAAGACGGAGAAGAGGAAAGGAGAGCGCGAGGCAACAACCACGAGATGGATCACGATGCCTCTGCTCCACAAACTCAAGACACAACCACGACTACCAAGTCTAAGAGAAACGAGGGATAGAAAAGGAAATCTATATCCGATAAGGCTTGCTATGTGATAACGGAGGTTGGGCCAAAGGGGGAGATCCTTGAGCCAAGGAATTAAGAGGACGATTCCGTAATGCGATCGGGGCCCTAGTAAGAGATAAATTGAACCCAACAATCCCTAACTGGAAAGAGGTACCAGAGAACATAAAGAATGCACTATGGGATAGGCAGCTGAAGGTCAATTTTAGATTTCCGGAGGGTAAGCACGAATTGGTAAAAAAAATGCTATCGGGGATGATGGGAGAGTCATTACTGACGTTGGAGGTGGGAGCTTAACACATAGTATATCCAAAGGGGTTAACTCCCTTCAACGAAGTTCGGCAAAATAACTCCTAGTCAATGGGAGGAGCTCGTGGCTCAGAAGACTTCAGCGGAGGCATTGGAGCTCAGTGCTCGTAACACCGAGCTAGCGAAGAGGAACAAACACCACCATCATCTAGGCCCCGGTGGCTACTATGCCAAGGAAGAGCAGTTTAGAAAGATGGATGAAGAGGCCGCATTCTGCTGGAAATATCGATGTGACGTTGAAGGTACGCTCAAGGAACTAGATATATCAGAGTAATCTGAGAACCATCCGGCGGTAATCTTAAGTTTGATAAGCCAAGACCCAAGAGGCGGTATCAAGGATCTTGAAATATCTCAAGACAAAGAGAAGGGCTCATTCAATCCTTCCAGAGAGGGACGAGCTTAGCCTTGGCTTGGGAAACAAGGAGCACACAGCCGCACTGGGGGCTAGGGAAAGGATGACTTGGAAGCAAGGATTGAAGAGGACAGGCACATGTACAAGAAACATGGCCGAGACCGGGAGACTAGTCTTGAGCTCCAAGTGAAGGCTCTAGTTCTGAAAGTATTTGGAGGAGCAAGGAATGTCTATGGAGCCACGATATTAGTGACGCCACCGGGAGAATCGGCATTAGTTAGCAGCCCTCCGAAAGTTCCTAGCGACCAAGGTTCCACTGCAGCCACAACCTCGGTCGATCTCATCACAGGAACCTACTAGTTGCACCTTGGTGTTTCTCGGTGGCCGTGAGAACAACGTGATGGAGGTGGCAACGGTGTTGCACATCCTCCCGGTGGCTTACACCATAATAATAACATACCGCCGGACTACACTAGGGTCGAGGTGCATACAAAGGAAGCCCGAGTTCATGCAATGGAGGATAGACTACGCAACTCCCCGAGGGGCTGGTGTTACTCGGAGGCGTTATGGGGCGCTTCATCCTCCAGCACAAACGGGACATTATATTGATCGCTTCTTCGCCGCCTCCCCTATCCCAAATTTGGGCGAGTTGTTGAGGACGGGAGATATTTTCACCGTCTTGTGACCCCACATTCTCGAGATGCCACATTCTTCCCGCCTCCTATCGAGCATGTGCACGATGAGATGCCACAACCTTCTCCAACTTCGTCTGCGGGCAAGTGCATCATGAGATGCCACGGTCTTCTCAACAAGCACAACCGATACATGAACAACGAGTGCCTCCCCCGAAGAAGGTGATGCACAAGAAGATGAGGACGTGCTGAATGGGAACTCCGAAAGAAGATTCCAATCCACATAAGGCCGGTTTATGTTCCGATCAAAGACGTCTGCGTCGGTGTCCAAGTGGTATTCCCATGATCAGTTCAAGCCTCGAAACCAAGTTAAAAAAGTCCCATCACGGGGTTTACGAGGAGGCCATCGATGTAAACTTCACCAAATTGCAAAGCGGTATCCAAATGTTGATGCCATCGAATGGTCAAAGGATTGCCCAAAAAAATATGAAAGAGGCAAGCCCTTACTACCAAACCGGGACATCCAGTACTACCACTTGGAATGTGAAGGTTCCATGATTGGTACTTGCGTGTTCTCCCAACGAGCATAGATATCATACAAGCATGCTTTCCACACGGCACATTTGGAAGCCCAAATGGAAAATTGTCTTTGACTTCAATGACATGCACACATGCTTTCACACAGGAGAAATGGAGATGAATCTAATTATGCACGTGGTGCTGTAAGTCCTTGTCCTCCCGATATGATATGAATGTAATCTTTGAATTTTGTTGTAACTAACCCACTCCGTGATTTGTAGAATGCAAGTGCACATTGTCAAACAAATGCCAAGTGTGAAAGCCGGGTATGTAGACCTTCAAGCTATAGCCCAAACAAATTTTAATTACCCTAAACGGTGGACACTAGATGCCAAAGAGCTAGCAACAAAAGACTCTTCGGGAGAAAGAGCGCATCCAGAGTGCGGCTAAGGAAGAGTCCCTTAAGGTTGCGGCATACATTGCTCGGCTTTCAAAAATCTCCAACAACACTCTACTATATGGCTACCATACAACTTCGAGTAAGTTCAACTATAACTTAAAGCTATGTTCGATATATTTTATTCGATGTAAAAAGAGCTTATCTAGTTCTATGATTAAATCCATGCAAAGAACCCTTTGGATTTGTATAGCCGTCGATGTCGGGAAGAGCATGGCATGGGTCTTTGATTCAATATATAAGGACCCGGCGACATACAAAGACTTCATATCGATTCTCAAGATGTATACATATCGACAATCCTCATTAGCTTATATGTCCAGATACATACTTGTAACGTTCACTTATGCATACTAACAAGTTGTATTTGCTAAAATAATTCGAACAGGGCATTTAGGTTCTATGTCTCTCATCATCACGGAAGGCATGATCTAGCGAGGAAGGAAAAGCTGGCTATAAAAACACTATGTGCGGTAAGTGTAACTTACTTCTTGAAGACTCGTTACATGGTCACATCAAAAGCATTACCTAATATTTTCATATGCAAAACACACGATGCCCCAAGCGAGAGGCACAGGAGTGTACATTGTGGATACTATATATGTTCTATGATGAGTAACACCGGTGCCTACAGGAGACACCCCTTAAGGGTAAGTTTGAACCTCTTCACCCGTAGTATAAGAACTTCATAAATGGTATGAAATACTAAACTGAAACTTGTTTTCTTGTAGTGGAGAGAAGAGAAAGGAATGAAAAGAGACCCATACAAGGATGACCAACTCTTAGAGCTCGTCGGCGACCTTTGCAACTTCATATTGGACCAGATTGTACACATCAGAGGCGCCTACCATGATCGAGAGTCTGACTTAGGTACAAATCCTCAGTACCAACACCTTCGTGAGACTGAAAGGCTAGCTCTAGGACGTTGATAACAATGTGTATGAAATTTGTATATTTAATGATGGATTGTATATATATATCATTACGAATTGGACTTGTAATTGTACTTTATATAATACTATTGTGTTTGTAGTCGCGTTCGGAACGTTGGTCGCGTGGCGTTCGGCAACGCGACCGTGGTTCGAAACGTTGGTCGCGGGACGTTCGGCAACGCGGATGCTAGATGGAATACGCAGAAACAAAGCAGCCGGTCGAATTTGAATTGTAAATTTGAATTTTTTGGCGGGAAAAGCGTCTTTGTAGGGCGGTTCTAGATTGAACCGCCCTACAAATAGGTATTATAGAGGCGGTGGCACTCTGACCGCCCCTACAAATAGATTTGTAGGGCGGTTGGTTCTTGAGCCGCCTCTACAAATAGATTTGTAGGGCGGTTAACATACCAACCCGCCCTACAAATCTATTTGTAAGGGCGGCTCAATCACCAACCGTCCCTATAAATCGATTTGTAGGAGCGGCCTGGGAACCGCCCCTACAAATACATGATTTGTAGAGACGGTTCGGTAGGGGCGGCTGGCCAAACCGCCCCTACAAAGGGTTACCAGCCGCCCCTAAAATGCTTTTTGTAGTAGTGCAACCATCATCCGAACAGATTACATACATAGGCAATCATCTCGCATACGTGTGCATGTAATCTTGAAAATCACAAGGCGTGCCTTGCATGCACATGCATTAACTTCCCATCTTTATCTCCTTATTAATGAATACGGTATGCTAGTTACCTTCGTAGTATATCTTTGTTTAGCCGATGCAATATTCTTTGGGCGGCGAGAGCAATGGAATCAGCTTTTGATCTTCTTGACTTTATCACTTAAAGTGCCAACGTGTTGTTGCAAGTTTGTAGCAACTGACACAACTTTAACTCGCACACGCTGCTAGTAGCACCACACAAATGACATGCAATCCCCTCCGTGTCAAGACCACAGCTTCTCCCGTTGGACCGATCGATTACTTTTTTATAACAAAATAACTCCATCGGCCAAATAATCCATTAGTCCTTTGTTTTAATCTAACTACCGATGTCCCTTTTGACCGTAATCAACTTTCCGGAGACAATGAGTATGATCATCGGCATCTTCCTCTCGATATTTTTTCGTGCTTGAGGTATTCCAAAGAAGACATCCTAAATCTTGTTGAGGCTCTGAACAAAGACGCGTGGCCATGCAACTTTGTCTCTGGTTTCCTTTGTGGTATTTGACAAGGATCTCTGTCACAAGAAAATCCTTATCTTGGTTCACGTGAATAGATGAAAAACGCTCAACGCCTTTAATCGAGGATTGGTGACTTTTCAGCGTAATTGAAATCGGCCTTAGAGTATGATATGTTGTTTGTTGATGCGGATGCTTAGGCCTTTATGAATAATACCTTAATAGATGGCCAAATAAATACTAACATCGTCCTTTTGTTGTAGATGAAAAATTCAGCCTCTCCATGATTTGGAAGCTAATAGAATATCCATAAAGCACCGACTTCCAATCAAACGATTATGGTTTTATCAAGGCATGCTAAAAAACGTGTTGACACAAAATGTGGCAATGTGATCAACACGTAAGTAAGCCCGGAAGAACACGCTTGATGGAGCAAGGCCGAGTTCGCTTGCTTCAAACACGGAGACCGGTTGGCTTCAAGGCGAATATGCATATCAATTTGACCCTGCAATTGACAAGGAGAAGATAATCAATAGTTTAAGGTGGAACATGCCGGTGTTGCATCAGACAATTCCAAATGTATGGCTTTGAAAGCCATGCATCAGACAATGCCGGTGTTTCCTAATTTTCCTACGCCAAACCGACCATGCTTCACTATATAAGAAGAGGAGCTCATTCTCAAACACACATCATTTGGAGCTACACCTCACTACCACATCTTGTACTTTTACTTTCTTAGTAGTATTTGGAGCAAGCAAAGCTATCAAGGAGGGCTTGCCTCCTTAGAAGAAGAGTGACACCTTGGTATGAATAATACTATAAAGAGTTCTTCCATAGTCATGCTCTCATATCATATATATTGTAGTGCATATGAACTAGAGTATAGTTGTCTTGTTATAATCATAATATATGAACTAGCATATAGTTTATGTGTTATGATTTTAACATATTCAACTTCATGCTTAATCATTCATATGGTTTGTATGAGTAGAAGTAGAGCTAGGGTTGAGGTAACGGTTCGTCGTTCCTTCGGGTTTGCCCATATTCTTGCTTGTCGATCCGTAGGGTCGGAGTCCCAGGGGGATATGGGTAGTTTCCTTGTACACGGACGTGGTGCTTGGGTACACTGAAACCATTGGATATGACAGTGCCCCACAGTTGAGGAGTAGGCGGTAGGTGGTGACAGCCCTATCCGTTCTTTGTAATCCCCCACGTTCGGGGATTGTGTAGGAATCTTGAAGTCTCTCGCGCTTGCTGGCAGACCAGTGATCGGAGATCTCCCCATCCATCTTACACTTAGTTCTAACTCTAGTCATATAACTTGTATGATCATTAACTGTTCTTTGCATGGCTATATTTGAACATTCCAGCTCTATGTAGGAACATTCTTTTATTCTTTGTTTTCCTTTTATCCTTGAGGTTGGTCCAGATGTGTGTCCACTATCCTTGAAAATATTGTTTTTACCACAGTCATGAATTATGGTCCACTATGCAAATATGTAATCTTGTTCATGCTCATGCTAGACTCTTATACCTTGCACTCCTTTGGAAAAATATAAATAACGATATCCTGAATACTTCTGGGTGAAATGCTACAACGATAGATCTGTGCGCTTGCGGATATTTTCTGTAATCATTAAGAACTATCGTAGTTGGTGTTTCTTAGCGCGTCGCTTAGGTTAACTCAATCTTAGTGATGGTGTTAAGAAATACCAACAGGCATTCGACTTTATTCTTGAGGATAGACTTAAAATCTCCACACTTGATGATTAAGCTAAGAAATGCCAATGGCGAGACCGGAAGGAGGGCGTCTAGGTACGATAATTCTATACCTATGTTCTTTTAGTTTGTCATTCTCACGAGTGGTGGATGGATACCGGGGCTAACATAAATGTGTGTGCTTTGATGCTTCTTTATTTTCTTCTTATTAGGTTTGGTGGAACTAGAGCCTTGCTAATGGGGAATGGGTCACATGCGCGTGTTCTTGGTGTTGGTACAGTCATTCTAAAGTTTACTTCAGGAAGACGGTCTTTGTTGAAGAACGTCTGACATGTCCCCTCTATAAAAAAGAATCTAGTTAAGCGGCTCTCAATTATGTCGAGATGGTTATAAAATTGTCTTGAGTCAAATAAGTATGTACTATCAAAATGCGGGACATTTATTGGTAAAGGTTATTATTATGAGGCTTGTTCCTCTTATCTTTGCATGATGATGCGTGTAATAAGGTTGTGAACAACGCTATTATCCTTGATGAGTCAAATATTTGACATTCACGACTTTGTCATGTTAATTTTGGTTGTCTATCGCAGCTAGCAAATTCGAATTTAATCCTGAAATTTAATTTAGTCAAAGGTTCTAAGTGCCATATATGTGTGCAATCTAAGCAACCTCGCATAAACCTCACAAGGCTACGGAGGCGAGGAACTTGGCGCCATTAGAACTAGTTCATTCTGATCTGTGCGAGATGAATGGTGAGTTAACTAGAGGTGGCAAAAGATACTTTATGACATTTATAGATGATTGTACTAGATTTTGCTACGTGTACTTGCTAAAATCGAAAGATGAAGCATTGCATTATTTTAAGACCTATAAAACTGAAGTAGAAAATCAACTTGAGAGGAAAATTAAATGGTTAAGGTTTGATCGTGGTGGAGAATACTTTTCAAGTGAGTTTTCTGAATTCTACATAAAACATGGAATTATTCATGAGAGAACATCGCCATACTCACGACAATCCAATAGGATTGCCAAAAGAAAGAATTGCACTCTAACTAAGTTAGTTAATGCCATGTTAGAGACAGCGGGACTATCTAAGGAATGGTGGAGTGAGGCTATTTTGACAGCATGTTATTTTCTGAATAGAGTTTCGACAAAGAATAAAGAAATCACACCATTCGAGGAATGGGAGAAGAAAGGATTAAATCTCTCTTATTTGCACACTTGGGGTTGTTTGGCCAAGGTGAATGTTCTAATTAACAAGAAGCGCAAACTTGGGCCTAAAAAACTGTTGATCGTATTCCTTGGTTATGCTATTCACAACGTTGGATATAGGTTCTTAATAATAAATTTAGGAGTACCCGATATGCATGTTGGTACTATAATGGAGTCTAGAGGTGCTACATTTTTGAAAGTGAATTTCCTATAAAAATACACCTAGCACATCTAGTCATGAACCTATAATACCACATGAGGCGCTTTATTCCGATAGAACATATTGAGGAACCCCATGTGCAAAATCATGAGGAGGATGACATTGTAGTTACTCGAAGAGTAAGAGACAAAGGACTACAAAGCCTTTTGGTGATGACTATATTATGTACCTTGTGGATGACACTAAGAACCATTGAAGAGGCATATTCCTCTCCACGATCTTGACCATTGGAAGGAAGCGATGCGAGTGAGATAGATTCAATTAAGTCTAATGGAACTTGGGAAGTTGTTGAGCGTCCTTATGGGTGTAAACCTATAGGATGCAAATGGGTGTACAAGAAAAGGTTAGGCCTGATGGTACTATTGAGAGGTACAAGGCAAGGCTTGTGGCCAAGGTTAAACCTAAAAGAAGGTGAAGATTTCTTTGATCCTTATTCACGTGTTGCTCAATTGATTACAATTCAAGTGTTACTTTCCACAGGTGCCTCACATGGTCTTCTCGTTCATCGGATGGACGTTAAAACAACTTTCCTAAGCGGAGAGTTAGAGGAGGAGATCTATATAGATCAACCAAATGGGTTTGTAAGCAAACGGTCAATGTGTGTAGACTATTGAAGTCCTTGTATGGTTTGAAATAAGCTCCTAAGCAATGGCATGAGAAAGTTCGACGAGCTTTGACATCTGCCAAACTTTGTTATGACTAAAAGTCGATAAATGTGTGTACTATCGGTATGGTAGGAGCGAAGGTGTGATCTTGTGTTTGTACATTGATTTACATACTTATCTTTGGAACCAGCCTTGATGTGATTAAGGGGTTAAAAATTTTTATCTAATAATTTTGAGATGAAAGATTTGGGAGAGGTTGATGTTATTCTTAATATCAAGGCATTAAGAGAAGGCAATGGTGGGGTTACACTTCTACAATCCCACTATATGGAAAAGGTTTTAAGTCGCTTTGGGTTTAGTGATTTGTCGGCCGCTCCTACGCCTTATGACCCTAGTGTACTATTGAGGAAAAATCATAGAATAGCAAGAGATCAATTGAGATACTCCCAAATCATTGGTTCACTTATGTATCTAGCTAGCACTCACGAGGCCCTGATATCTCATTGGTCGTGAGCAAACTAAGCCGGTTTGTGTCAAATCAGGAGATAATCACTAGCATTCTATTGAGAGAGTAATGCGCTATCTCAAAGGTACTATGAGCTATGGCATTAACTATACCAGGTACCCAAAGATACTAGAGGTTATTGTGATGCGAACTAGATATCTGATCTTTGATGAGGTTCACGCCACAAGTGGATATGTGGTCTTACTTAGAAGTGGCGCTGTTTCATGAAAGTCTTACAAGCAGACCATTTTAACGAGGTCAACCATGGAAACAGAACTCACAGCATTAGATATCGCCACTATTGAGGCCAAGTGGTTTCGTGAACTCCTTATGGATTTACTGGTAGTAGAAAAACCTATACCGACTATTTCTATGAACTGTGATAATCATGGTGAATAGTCTAAGAATAACATGAAGTCTACAAGATATCTAAAGAGACGGTTAAAATCATGGGAAAATTGAGAAACTCGGAGTGATAGCGTTGGGTTATGTCCACATGTATAAAAATCTGGTAGATCAAATCACTAAGGGACTATCGCGTAATATGATAGATAGTGCATCGAGTGAGATGGGCTTGAGACCCACATGAAGTCTATCATGGTGGTAACCTATTCTATATGATCGGAGATCCCAGTGAAGTAGGATAGTGAAACAAGCCGGTGGTAGACCTGTGAGGAAAGACCCTTAACTTGGCCCATAATGGGATGCACGTCTTTTCTTTCTTTGTAAAGTAGATTGGTTTTACCTTAATGTGTTCCAAGTGGCTTCTTTGAAGCAAAGATGTTGTCCTACGAACATCTTTTGAGGAATACACCTATATGAGTTCGACTACTAGTCATAGTCTATGAGATTTGGGTGATCTCTAGATACTCATAAAAGGCCGGGAGTATGACTTATATGCTCCAACTAGCGGGAATGCTTTTTGGCAATCTAGTATCGAGAAAGAGTAGGTGAAACTCATTCACATAAAACTTACAATTCAAGGCGTAGTCCATTGTTCAAGTTGTGGATGGGTGTAGCTTGAAGCTCTAGGTGGATGTTCAACTTAATACCTCTGCGAAAAACACTAGTATATAAACAAGAGTGGGAGAAGGAAAATATCTATACTAAACTTTTGAGATCTGGTGGGGATTGTTAGAATTTATATGGATAAAATTCAGTAAATCCATATGAAGAAATTCTAATAAATCTCATAGGCCCAATATTTGTGTTCCTTAATGGGCTTTATTGTTTAATCCTATGAGTAGAGGTTGGAAGGTGCAACGCCAATTAGTACCATATTGCTAGTTGATGTGGAGGTAGGGGAGCTCTCCTCCTATATATATATATATATATATATATATATACCAATCCTCCTAGGAAAAGACACAACAATAATAGAATTATCATTGGAAATTCCTAGTTTGAAAAATCCTAAGATAGTCAATTAGTGTTTTCCATTTCTCACTACTGTGTTGCCTTATAAGTTTGTCCGTCCTGATCCTCTGCGCGCACGGAGAGTTGGGAGAGCAGGCCTCCGAAACCGACGTCTGCATCTGTGACACCTACTCGGGTGTGCGGGCGATCAGGTTTTTTGAAGAGTCTTCGCGACTGCTCGCTTCTTCCTGGTGACCCGCCAACGTTGTCTTCTTCTTCTTCTTCTTCTTCTTCTTCTTCATCGGATCGTCTACTTCCCGGGAGGGGCGTTTGAGGGACTGCAACTGCGAACATAAATCCTGCATCAGCAAGTGGTCCGCAACATCGAGAACAGCGCACTATATGCGAGCTAATGTCTTGATGGAGCCGCTTGATTGCCTTGAGCATGAGTCCCTCCGCTCGGTATAATTCTATTCTTGAAT